>CAMXCT020000688.1:0-55000 GCA_947184155.2 Cladocopium goreaui | reverse complement strand
CGACACCTTTAGGGTTTATATCTTGTTACACTTGATGTAAGAAGAGCCATGGCACCTTTAGGGCTTATCTCTTGTTGCACTAGATGTAAGAAGAGCCACGACACTTTTAGGGTTTACACATCTTGTTGCACTTCATGTAAGGAGTGCCACGACACCTTTAGGGTTTACATGTTGTTGCAATTCATGTAACAAGAGCCAGGACACCTTTGAGGTTCTTATCTTGTTGAACTTGATGTCTTGTTGCACTTGATGTAAGAAGAGCCACGACACCTTGAGGGTTTATGTTGTTGCACTTGATGTAAGTAACTGCCACGACACCTTTAGGGTTTACATGTTGTTGCACTTCATGTAAGAAGAGCCACGACACCTTTAGGGTTTACATGTTATGGCACTTGATGTAAGAAGAGCCACGACACCTTTAGGGTTTATATCTTGTTGTACTTGATGTAAGGAGTGCCACGACACCTTTAGGGTTTATATCTTGTTGCACTTGATGTAAGAAGAGCCACGGCACCTTTAGGGCTTATATCTTGTTGTACTTGATGTAAGAAGAGGCACGACACCTTTAGGGATTTATGTTGTTGCACTTGATCTAAGGACTGCCACGACACCTTTAGGGTATATATCTTGTTGTACTTGATGTAAGGAGTGCCACGACACCTTTAGGGTTTATATCTTGTTGCACTTAATGTAAGAAGAGCCACGACACCTTTAGGCTTTATATCTCGCTGTACTTGATGTAAGGAGTGCCACGACACCTTTAGGGTCTATATCTTGTTGCCCTTGATGTAAGAAGAGCCACGGCACCTTTAGGGCTTATATGTTGTTGCACTTGATGTAAGGACTGCCACGCCACCTTTATAATGATGATAAGGATGATACTGATGATGATGACGATGAGGATGAGGATGAGGAAAACGGCAAAGAAAAAGAAGAAGAAGAAGAACACCCATGATGATAATGCTGATGGTGGTGGTATGGAAGCTGCTGATGATGATAATGATGGTGGTGATGATGATGAAGCTGATGACAGCAATTAAGAAGCATGATGATAATGATGAGGAGGAGGATGATGATCATGATCAGGATGATCTGAAGATGATGCTGATGATGATGGTGACGCTAAGAATGGTGATGATGATGATGATGATGAGGAGGATGACGATGGTGATGATGATGATGATGATGACGATGACGATGACGATGACGATGATGATGATGGTGTTGGCGGCGAAGAAGAAGAATAAATATGCTGAAGAAAAAAAAGAAATTTGATGATGCTGCTGATGCTGATCGTGCTGTTGACGATGAGGATAATGAGGAGGATGAGGCTGATGAGGAAGAGGTTGGCCAAAAAGAAGAAGAAGAAGAAGAAAAAGAAGAAGAAGAAGAAGGAATAAAACGGAAGAAGAAGAAGCATGATGCAAATGCTGCTGATGATGGTGAGGAATGATGATGATGATGATGATGATGACGATGACGATGATGATGATGATGGTGATGATGATGATGATGATGATGGTGAGGAGGCGCGTTCAAAAGCGATGCATGAGAGCGCGTTCCGAAGCGATGCCTGAAGACGCGTTCCGAAGCGAGGCCCTTACCGATAGGTAGAGAATAGACGATGCACACACATGTACAATAATGCACACATGCATGCCGATACAAATTCAGAAATGCATACATCCACGTACATACCTGCACATGGGCAAATATAAACATTCTTAGGACATGCATGCAAAACAATGCAAATGTCTACCAACCTACCAGTTACATAGGTAAAAACACAACATAGGTAACTAATTACTCAAACAAAGAACATGTGGAGATCACAATGCGAAGTAAGCAGCGCAACATCCGGCATTGTTCTTAAAACTCCCACCTGAGGTCGACAGCTCCCAGCTGCGATAGCCGATAGTCTGATCATAGGGTTCTTCTGATCAAAACTCCAAAACCCATGGGGTTTCGATACTAAAATGGTCTATTTAAGGGGCATGCCAAAATTATCCAAAATTCATGAAACCTTCATATGTTTTTTTTAAATATTATCAATAATATATAATCTCAAGAATGTGGAGGTGACCTTGCGACATGTGATGCGATTTTCCTTTTTGGGTGTTCTATGCTTTCCACACCTAGCTAGCGGACCTGGGTGATCTCTCGAGATTTTCAGCATGAAGCTATGCCAGTCACGCCTCCACTGTGCGATGCAACGCGCCGGCAGATTAAAACCACTGCTGCGAGGCCTTTCTTTCTCTTGGTGGCCGCTGCAATGCCACCACAAACAAACCACAATTTGTATAGGAGTTGCATCTCTCATTATAGGATTATCAGTCGAGATCATGATATATCATGATGCCATTTGTGATGAAATTAGCACGAAACGAGCATCATCCCATCCCCCCAATATTGAATTCGTCATTGCGGACCGCCCAATAAATAAATACCATACAAACCACAGTTTTTAGGGTTGTATGAATGCAATATTAGGAGCATGGGATCAGATTTTAAAAAATCACCAAACGAGGTTTTTTCAATCGCTCTCTGGACCAGCGCCACGGGTGGATCTCCACCAAAGCATTACCAAGTCATCCGGGCCACGTTTTTTTTTTCCCCCGAACCTCCCCAACGTTAAGAAAGGAACATGTTTTCTGTGAAATAGCCTAGAAATGATCCAAAACACCTATTGTAAATTCCATGTGTCCGGAAAAAGGAAGTGTTCTTTTCGTCTACGTGGAACCTCACTTAGGAGACACACCTCAGTGCAATTGACCCACTTGGAGGCGGGAACTGAGAAAATGTCCACCTCATTGTCTTGTGGGGAGAACAAAACGGCATCGCCAAACGTCTTGAAGAAATATGAAGAAATGATTGTGATGGCTGTTGCCATGCTAACTGATGATTTACATTCTCCGGAAAACAGGCTTTGCACGGGCACTTTTTTCAGCATCATGATGAGCCATGTCTGTTTCTGCATGGTTTGGATATGTTTGGATGCTCCAAGACCACATTTGACTTGGGAATGCTGGGACGCATTTCCAATGCAAACGGAACCGCTGCCATCGGCGCAGATCCTGAGCAAGAACCACTGCAACGATGCCGAAAGTGACAGCATGTGCCAGCTGCAGCCGAAATTTGTCTCAAATGGTCGGTGACCACATGTTACCTTGGAAGACTTCGCATCAGTTACGGTTACAATCATATGGCGGTTTCCTGAAATAGGAGTACCCCATTTCATCATCCATTGTTTTTCAGGATTTCCCATCATAAACCATCCATTTTGGGTACTCCCATGACTATGGAAATCTCATGAAACCTTGAAACAAAGGGACCGTTGAAGCAAAACAACATGCCATTCACATACATAAACGATTCCCTAAAACATTAAAACATATTAAAACAGATTAAGATAGAATAAATATCGGGATGTTAGAATAAATATGAATAAATATTCTTAAGATTATTAAGACATTACAACATTCACTTCCGACATATAAACTACTTCGTTGTTTTAAACTCATATAAGAATATCATTCAATCAAAAGCCTGAATATCTTGGATCTACTTCTTTTTTTGTCCCTAAACTGCTTACCGCTTCGACGGTATTTTATATTGTCGGGATAAAATCGAATCAAAAAGTGGCAAAAGGACATAGATCAAATGTCCCGTTATAATTCTATTATTTACAGTGTTTAATAGTTACAACTAGTTACCAACTGGTACAGGATTTCTTCCATCCACGGCATGATGCTTGCTGGGCTGCATATGCTGAATCGCGACCGCCACCTTCACTCACTTGCGTGGATGCAAAATTGAAATCCCATGACGGGTGACCCTTGTGCCAAAGTGAGCATTGGAAGTAGCTGGAGCCCCTCAATTTTTCGACTGGACATATGTTTCAACATTAAGTAACTGAACACAACCACGTCTGCAGCGAAGTTCAAGATGTGTAAATGTGTAAAATGGAAGCCTCAACCCGACGAAAAGTTACCATTGGGCAAATTAGTTTTCGATCTCTAACCACAACATAACTGGATATGATCTCAATTTTCAAGGGCCCAACATCCCAGAATGCTTCGTTTCAGGTCAATGACGTATACAGCCCAGCATCAATACAGATGGATTACAATGTGCTGTATCAATTATGTAGTCATACCGAAGTAATTATTCCGTCCACGGTAAAGATGGTTGGGGGGGTAAAAACTGAAATGTTTCAAAAAGGGTGGGTGTGTCCCCCCCCACACCTAGAAGTATTTCAGCTAAAAAAATATGGTAATTATGGTCTCTCCAGGGCCTGGTGGAATGCATGCATGTATGTATATATGTATGTACGTACGTCGAAAATGAAAGGGTGTGCCATACCATCTCTGGGCTAAAATGTGGCATCCGGAGGACCCCCCCCCCACTTCTTTTGAAGCCCAAAAAACATGTGGGGGGGTATTTTCATGTGGTCCTGAGAAATTTCTTGTCCTACCCTCCCTAAATATTCCAGGGTTAAAGGGGGGGATATATATATATATGAAATTGTATGTGGTACATAAATATATATATATATTCATGCATGCAAAATGACATATGTATATATTCATGCAACAAATGCATGTGAATGTGATTATACATATATACATATGTGTATATATACATTTATGTGTATACATATAAATATATATATATATATACATTTATGTGTATATGTATATGTATATATATATATATGTATATATGTATATATATGTATATATATACATGTATACATATATATATATATGCATGTATATATATATGTATATATAGATATGTATATTTATGTATATATATATATTTATACATACATACATGCATTACATTACGTCACATCACATCACATCACATCACATTACATACATATATATATATATACATATTTATTGTATGCGTGTGTGTATGTGTCTTCATTGCCCACTCTGGCATGCGACTGCGCGGGAAAGCAAACCCGCTGTCGCGTAAAAAAAATGTCAGCCCCACCCCAGCCGTTGCACCGTCAGGTGAGTGGCTGCTAAGTCTGCCGTCAGTTGATATGACAGAAAGCCTCCGGTCAACTGATCCAAACACAAATCAGCCCATGTTGAGAGGCTGCAAATCGCTCTCAGGTGTGCCCCTTTGCGCAAACTTCAGGCTGTGATCAATGCTTGGAAGGTGAAAATCTGCAACTCCCAAGCTACACCAAACGCAACTGACCATCAGTCATGAAGCACCAATACCCTGAGCCTCACAACACAGCGGCCGCACGAAGCCAGTGCAAATACAGCGATGCACAATGCGCGCAGGTAGCGGAAACTTGTTCGATGCTTCTCGAGACATCTGAGGTGTATGTTATATATATAAAATTTATATAATGTATATTATGTATATATTATGCATAAATATATATATATATTTATATGTTATATGTATATACCCACCGTATTCCACCGTCATTTAATGTTGCTATAGCATGCTATAGCTGTAGCTAGAAATGACCTGAGGTGGCATTGATCGGCCTGGAATATGCACACCAACATTTACCCGAACAAAAAAGGTCACCCAGTTTTCTAGGTCAAAAGACAAATATATACCAGCACCATTTGTCACAAAGTCGGGTATGTTTTTTTGTTGATTTCGAGTCGACGAGTTTCATCATAGCTACCGGCTGCCGGTCACTACCGCTGCCATGCAAAAAAAAAACTCCGGCAGAAAGAGACCGGAGATTTTTCGAATTCCAAGGCCAGGCGCGGGACCATGTTTTTTCAAAAGCTCCGGTGCTGTTTTTATCTGGGATTTTAATGATAACAATGGGATATAACTTGATCCATTAAATATCATTAAATGGATGATCTAGGTAATCTATTGTTAACCAATAATCAACCATTTACTGGTTCTTATAAGGTCCCGAATTGGATTTTTTCTCTGGGATTCTGCCCCTGAAAATTGTCGGTATAGAGAAAACCTGTGGGACGGCATATGTTCTTGCATGAATGTCTGATTTATGCTGATTTGGTGTAGGATGATGCAGGTGTAAATCTGCTATTCAGTATACAAATCCAACATGGGCACTTGCAAAAGAACAAGAACAATTGTCAAACAAATTGGATCCCAACAGCCGATAGGTGAAAGATTGGGTCAACCCTGGACAAAAGAGACATATATGTCTCAGAAACCAAAGAGATTGTTGGTTCTATTCCCATGTATCTGGTGATTCACCTTGACTCCAGGTTTGCAGTTCTTACTGAATGGCATCTCCGTTCTCAGGCTAAGGAAAGATCCTGGGTACAATCGTGTATATATATATATATAGTGTGTGTGTATGTGCATATGCATTTATATAAATCTATATTTAAAAATATATGTATATGTAAATATCCATTGACACACACACACACATATCTCTCTCTATTATTTTATATACTATACAAATGTTGACCACCTATATATTGAACTATGCATCTTTGCTCAGGGCATTCCAAGTCAACCCGGAGAACCTGTTGACTCTCAACCCCTGGCTGCCCTGGAACTGGCATTCTTCGAGAACAGCCGCAGCAATGTATGGCTATGTAATCCTACATACATCTAATCTTAGATACCATACCACCAGTGAATTGTTTTCTCCTTTACACGTACATATATATATATATATAGAGAATGGCATTTTTTGACACGCATCACCATAGCCAAAAACAATGGAGCATAGGCATAATGTGGGACTCACAAAAAGTATATAAAACATACCAGGGGCCAATCATCAAGCACCATCAAGCACCCAGATCCAAGCAGGCGCATAGCCAACAGTGAGCCACAAATTGGGCATGGTTTATGGCAGCCAGTGGGTCCCATATTACACTCTAAGCAAGTTTGCAACCAGAACATACTTTTGTATCAGGGGTACTCAACCAATCTCTTAAAAGACTCATTTGAAAAAAAAAACATAAAAAAAAACAATAAATCAATTATTGGATTAACAGACTTTAATAACCATTATTTTTTTTTGATCCACTAATAAACCATTAATAAGCCATCCATTGTTGGTGGCTAAGCCATGAAAATTCTCCGCCCATCTTTCAAAGGTCACCCTTTTTCAGACGAAACCCACGAAACCCGTCGACACGGCGAATTGATGCGAATTGGCCCAGTGGTGGTAAGCCGTAGCCCTGAACTTTCATGCCCAAAACTATGACTTAGCCATGACTTAGCATGACTTTGCCATCTTGCAGTCATTCTATTGAAAATCATCGAAATTTCTCAACATACGCCATAATTAAGAATGAATTTGATCCACATCGTCCATTGGATTCTGGGGTTTGTCCAACAGGAGCCGGCCATTCGGCGGCCATCAACATGGCCATTGGAACTACCGTATTTTGCAAACAAAACAAAATGGTAGCTGCGAAACAAACGAACGAATAAATTCGTTAAACAACACACCACTAATATAAGTCTATTTATATATGTATGTGTGTGTTTTTTTTTACATGGTTACACACGATAAATTATACATACTATAATATATTATATATATATGCGTTTAATATATGTGCTTTCTCTCCACTCCTGACAATCACCTCTCCACCCCTACTGCACTGCCACTGCCACTGCAGAGCCTCACTTGAAAAAGTCCTTCAGCTGAAGGCACAGCTTCCTGGGGATACAGGTGTTTACCTCTTTTTTAATTTGGAGAAGCCCATAAGCAAAATCATGGTTCATCATTTTCCCACGTGTAACACATACGTATTATACAATTCTATATGCTCTGACTTCTCCTGATCATGTCTAATGATGGCATGTGTTTCATTTAGATTTAAAACTGTGGCCTTGAGACAAATTCTATCCAAATCCACATGATAATGGGATAATGCCAGCTAT
This sequence comes from Cladocopium goreaui, assembly GCA_947184155.2. Taxonomy (NCBI): domain Eukaryota; class Dinophyceae; order Suessiales; family Symbiodiniaceae; genus Cladocopium; species Cladocopium goreaui. Next base: position 47,125 of record CAMXCT020000688.1, on the reverse strand, counting down.
GGGCACTCAATCAGAAGTGTTGTGGAAGCCAGGGCCGTTGTGTCCCGACCGTGGTTGAGAGCTGGCGACACATATGGGCCAGTTCACAATCCCAACTGAACGAGTTTGAAAAACCCTGCAAATTGATTTGTATAAATACAATGTGCCGCTTTTGTGGGATTACCCTCTGGTTAGTGGGTAAATCAACTATGTTTATGGTCAGTTTCAATAGTTATGTTGAACATTGTTGAACTACCAGAGGGTAACATACTCACATTTTGTCAAGATCCATCCATTGTTCAGGAGTTATCTCCTCACTTTTTGTCATCACCAAGGTATACAGCACAATTCGTCCAGAAGGTCCCTCCGGAAAATTCTTGAAATTAGAATGCCCAGGGGCCCAGAACAAAATAGGGCGATTGGATTACACAAAAACATAGGACGAACCACCAGTATGGCTTCAAACAGTTGCCCCTCTGGTGAATCTCAACGACTTTTTCACGGTGAAACCGATTCTCTTGATGGTTGATTCGTGTTGATTCCCTCGCATTCCCATTAATATGAATGGGTTTGATTGAAGACGGGGTATAGCTTCCAAATGACAATTTTAGCGGATATAATGTTCAACAAGTCCATTGGAATTGGGCGCATCCTTGGCTAACACAACTCCATATGGTCCAACTATCGGTTTAAGATCATATTGGTTGATGTTGGTCGTACGCATCAATATCCTGCACAAGAAAAAACAAACATAGTTGGTTCGTATATACCCCGTCAGCCAAAGATTGAGTTCTACGAATGTATCAACAGTTTCCCCTAGATTCCCCAAGGTAAAATCGGAAACAAACGCATGTTTCCATGTTTTTCAAACGTTAAACGTTCCAAGTTTTGAGGTTTCAAACATGAGAGCAGCACAAGTACATCAACATTTTGAGGTTCAAAATGGAAGACCACCATGGAAAACCATGGATTTTCCATGTCTTTTTCCTATGGAAATTTCCGGGATCGGTGCCCAAGCGACTGGCCGCTCTGCGAGGGCCGGCGGAAATGGGACATCTCCACGTGCGCCGCCGTGGTGTAGCCATCGCCGTGCCAGGGCAGATGCAAACCTCGGGTTTTTCTACCTGGTGGGCGCCAGTTTGTGGGCGCTTTCAAGCAAAAAAAGGGGTGAGTTTTAACCATGAAAACTGTGATTTAAGCAACAAGAAAATCAACTTCATGATGATTTATCTAATAAATTGATGGAATATTGATGGAATAAGTTCGGGTTTAAGATGATTTAACCCTGTTTTTGGTAGCTGTATACATGTGCATCCCAGGTAATGGTCGTCATCTGACACCAATTGTCCAATGGAAGTGGATACCATATGGTTATGACCGATGCACCCTCTGGTAAACATACAAAAAACTAATTGGATGATTGGATTTACAAGAACCCCCTATCTTTTTTGGCAAAAGTGAAAAAGTAAAAACCATTGTTTCCTGTAGGATAAGAACCATGACAATGATAACTATATATCAGCAATAATGGCACATATCTTAAACGATCCTGTAAATCATTTGTGGTTGAGAGTAATTTGTGGCTTATACAGGCCGTCCAAACGTGCCAAACCCAATTACATCCAAATATACTCTCTTAACACTAAGAAATATTCAGAATAAGTGACCTTCAATTTGTGGCTTTGTGAAATGACGTTTGCCCTGATTCTTGGGACGACAAATCTAACACGTCCTACCTGGAGGGACCCACAAATCCCACCTGGTAACCATCAAAAAACACTTTGGTAAACATACACAAAGCTATGGAAAATGGCACATTTATAGATGATTTACTCATTATATAAAGGTGGTGATTTTCCATAGTTATGTTAGTTTACTGGGGGGTAACTAGTTAGTTCACGATGCGTCACTCATTTATACAATAAAATACTACAGCATGACTTGTAGATAAAAACCATGGGAAACCGCGAACCTGAACCTTGGCAATTCACCTGCTGAATGGGATGATCCTCAATGAGTTCTGGATAGTTGTGGCAAAGAAGTAACCCCAGCTACATTGGGATTCAGAATTTCTGTGGTGTGACCTGCTCATAATTACGGGTCCATCATAGTGTTGCTGGGCCGTTTTTTTCCCAATACCATCTATGGTGCTGGCACTGCACACATGAATGGCCACTCATGGGAGTAAGTTCAGGTAGACTGAACATAGTATACCTTGCATGTTCAAGAAAAACCTTGCAAACTTTGGTCACTTTGGGATTTGGGGATTGGATACTGTATGCATTTATTTACGCACATATATATATACATATATATACATATATATATACATACATACATATATATATACATATATACATATATATCACTTAGGTATATTATTGTATGCTACACGTGTTTTCATTTTTCCATGTTAAGTGTTTTTTAGTGTCGAGAAACCATGCTGCAAACACCTTTTGCTGGGCTTGTGACCTATTTATTTTGGTAATTTGTTTTGGTTGCTAAACACTCTGCATTCTTACTCAAAACGCTGTTTTGTTGGCTTCAACCCGATTTTGCTGACTAAACATGATTAAACCCTCCAGTTTTGTTTGTTGACAAACCTCTTAGGGTATTTTTTGATTGACATCTGAAGGATGTGATCTTTGAACAATTTGGATTCTTGGTTAAACATCCAAGTTTTGAGGTTAAACCATGTCCCCAGTGCACCAAGTATGTAGTATTCACCAATATTTGCCAACATGCACCTCCTGAGTGACCCAGCTAAAGGGTATGGTCTAACAGCATGTTCTCAGATCATGACCAATCTTAGACCATCCCGCATTTTCAACTTGAACCAGTGGGATGATGAGTATTAAATAGTTAGAATATGTTAGATAAAGACCACCGGAAACCCATGTGTTAAACCCATGTTTTTTTCAATTTGCTTTCCAAGTTTTGAAGCTTAAAACATGTGAAAACCATGTGAACCCCCCCCAGTTTTTGTCGCTGCCGGCATCCCTGCTGTCTCTTCGTTCAACCGAGATCGAGTGACGCAGCGGCTTCGCAACTTCCGTTTCGCTGGCGCCATCCTTGGCGCGGTCTGCAAAGGTCCTGGTCCGGCCGAGGTATGGGCACAGCATGTGGGAGATTCAATGGTATATCATTATGGTGTAATTTTGTACGCATGGTATAATATGATGGTATGATGGTATATTATATCATTAGTTGGTTAATACAATTATAAAAATAGTATGCCATGTGGGGTTCTTACTGATACAAAAAACATACTGTATAAATATTGTATACTGGAAGATGTTATAATGGTAATTGTTTGCGTAAGTAAGATTGGGAAAAATAATGGTAGTATCATTTTATCATTATGTTTATGAAATCATTTGTTGCAGCCCAACCAAAGATGCCGAAACTTGTTTCCAGAATGGTAAAGGTGATAATCATGTAATGTTTAGGATGAACATTATGGAATGAAAAACATTACCGCATACATCTATATATTTATATATATCCTCATGCTCTACCTACAACCATAAAACCATAAATATGTTGATTATGTCATTTAGAAAGCATATGATAGCATCAATATTACCACATATATATATACATATGCTGCATATGTAAATAATATACATTGGATTATATGGGATGAGATATGAAGACATGGGATGTCAAACTATCATAATGAGATCCTAAACGACCCCGACACTATTCTATAATAATATAGCCACATGAAAATCAGAATAATGACAATGACTATGATAATCATACAGTATATCAAATAACGCAATATAGTTATAACAATACCAAAACACTGACTTATCACTAGTTGAACATGTTTTTAGCGTTCTACCTATGAGATATTAACAAATGCCAACAAATTACCGTAAGGTGAAATATCAGAAGCCATCATAAACCTATTGAGAAAGTAACTTATGATGGGACATTGATGGGTAATGTCTCATGATCATGGCTTATCAAAGCAAGTTTATTTCAACAATGGGATGGGTAACATTGTGTAAGGTGGTTAAAACATGTTAAAACAATAATAAACTACCCATTTGGGAATTGGTTTATACAACCTATTTATGGTGATTTGGGGGATGGTATACTAGCATATCTTCTGACATTCTTTCTGACTTTCTTTCTGGCATTCTATCTGGCATATTTTCTGACATTCTTTCTGGCACTCTATCTGGCATACATTCTGATATTCTTTCTGGCATATCTTGTGGCATTCAGAACATTCTTTCTGGCATATCTTATGACATTCTTTCTGGCATATCCTCTGACATTCTTTCTGACATTCTATCTGGCATATCTTCTGACATTTTTTCTGGCATTCTATCTGGCATATCTTCTGACATTCTATCTGACATATCTTCTGACATTCTTTCTGGCATATCTTCTGACATTCTGTCTGGCATATCTTCTGACATTCTTTCTGACATTCTTTCTGGCATTCTATCGGGCATATCTTCTGACATTCTATCTGACATCTTTTCTCACATTCTTCCCGTTGAGGTCCGGCAGTGCCCACTGCGACCTGGAAGTCGCGGTTGAGGTCCGGCAGTGCCCACTGGGATCTGGAGCTCGCGGTGGAGGTCCGGCAGTGCCCACTGGGATCTGGAGCTCGCGGTGGAGGTCCGGCTGTGCCCACTGGGATCTGGACTGCGAGGAGGAGGCGGCGGGTGAGGAGGCGGAGGAGGCGGAGGTGGAGGAGGCGGAGGCGGAGGAGGAGGAGGAGAACAGCTCTGATAAAATCTAACAAGCCTCACCTGGCAGGTGGGGAAATATACCATTTAATATATGGCACATGGGATGACATGATCATGACACGGGGTATGACAACTATCCATTACTCAACATTGTTTTAGTGTTCGTATGTGTTCGTGTTCCCACGTATGTCCCATTGGAGCCCCCCAGCTGGAAAATCACCATGTGTTATAGGTAAATCAGCTATTTTTATGGGCAATTTTCCATGGTCCATAGCTATGTTAGTTTGCCAAAAGGTAATCCACTATAATCATCAACCAATGCTGTTCTTCCAACTACTTCCTTTACGTCAAGGGATTGGTCGTTTTAAATGATGTTGCTGAAAAAACTTCAAGCAATGCGGATGTAACTGGAGAACATACCTATCCCCAACAAGTCATCATGCAATTGGATATGAAAAACCCATCATATCATAGGTATGGCTAAAAATTATTGGACCAGCCATTTGTGACTCCAAAGGGAAATCATGAGAAATCCATTCTTGGACAATCTCATATCGGAAGAATGGCCCATAGACCATAGATTCGTGCATTGCAACTCTGATAATCCAAGTTGCTCTACAATACAAGGGGGTTTGACGCAAAGATTGCGGGATTGTACAACTACGTCAGTGGTTAGCATGAGAAAAACTTGGATGGATTACTAATCTAATCGGTACGAATCATGATACTTCTTTGGGGTGCAATGGGACATGATCCCATTGAAATAAGCACACAGTCTTCAGACAGCCCCTGCGGCAATCACCTAATTGCATTATGTTCGATGAACCCTAGAGGGCTACTTGGCGTTCTTTGTCGTGTCTAACCTGACGAACATCAAAAAATTAAGGCTTCACCGACCAAAAAACTGATTTAGCCGGACATGAATTAGTGATAAATTAAGCTAAGAAACATTGGCACTTACTTTCTAGTAATCCAACCCGTAAAATTCTTGGTGTTTGAATTTCTGCATCATGTTTTTTGATGACTCAAAATCAGGTCTGGGTTAGACAAATCTCCATTTTTTTCTGGCTAAACCCAAAGTTGTTCGGAATGTTCATATTTAAATCCCCATTGTTCACCATTCTTCATTCAATCCAATTTCTTCATCTTTTCCAGCCTCAGAGAGCTCTGCACTTTCAACCAATCTGTAGAGTTCACCATAGTCTGAAGGCTTGGAAGGGCCTGGGGACCATTTCAACAGGATTCAACGCTGGTAAGATCTGGTTTTGGAGTTACAAAATGCATCGGTTGATGTTGCAGAAATCACACTGAAAACCCACAGAAATTAAGGCTTCATGGAGATGTCTAAGTGTCTGCTCAGTGCTTAAAAAATGCCTGTTTGGTAATCCAGCCACGCAGCGAATCCATGTTTGACAATCGATGGTGATGGACTTCCTGGTACTGGTTAAGCGATGTTGAATGTAATGTCAACCCCGGATTAATAAACCATGGATTATTAGTTGGGGGGGTGCTCCCCAAATAGTCATAATCTGGTTTATTAATCCAGGGTTGACATTAGCGAATCTATGGGTGCCAAATCTATCTGATCTAAAAGATCATGTCTACCTACTCATCCATCAGCCGTCTATTCATGTACCATCATCATGCACCTTTCTTTCCGCAGTGACGGAAGAAAACATTTAGCCAAATTCGCGAAACATTGAAGTGTGAAAGGGCATGAATGCCGCAAATTTCGGCCAACTTTGGGCCATGTGAAGGGCAACAACCAGAAGTTGGCACTTCCTCCATAAACATGTTTTTTTAACGTGCGCATTGCTAGGTTTGGATTGGGTTTTGTTTTTTTTTTGCGTTTTTTCTCAAATTAAAAGACCAACCTCTTGAAGCATTTTGTATTATCAAGGCCTTATTAGCAAAACAGGTTCTCAAACACCTTTTTTGACGCCATCATTGCCTTCACACCAAATAAGGTCTTATTAAGGAAAACCTGTATTTTAGGCCCAAAAAAGCAAATTTCATCAAATTAAGCATCTATTGCGCTTCCGGGGGGTGGTTTTGCTGGGGGTGGTTGTGCTGTTTGTGAACCATTAAACCATCATTTACCACCATTAAGCCACCATTAAACCACCATTAAACCACCAATTTGCCAGAGGGTAACCATCAACTCATTCTGTAGCAAGTGCAGTTCGTCTGCCCCGTCCCTGCCGTCATCCCCGTCATCCCCGTTGGGGATGTCGCCGCGCTCGCCGCGCGCCCGGAGCTGGGGGCCACGCCTTTGGCGACGACACTTGGCAGTTGCTTCGAAAACTGATCCTCAGATCTCAGTGCCAATGGTTAATATTGGTTAATGATGATGAATGGTTCATGTCATGGTTAAACAAAATGATGGTTAATGATGGTTATATTGAGATCTCAGTGCCAAGAATCCAAGAAAAGAATCTCTTAGCCACATCTACCCTCTGGTTATGACTCACAGTTCGCCATGGTTTTTCGATGGCCTATTCATAGATGGCTTACCGTTCTTAAACATGGGTGGATTTTCCATGGCAAACTGTTAAATAATTAGATGGTAAATCTATTGGAACTTTAGCTAACCTTAATGAAGGTGGCCAAAGTTGACTCAAGTAAATGAGTGGCAACTTTGACTAGCCGGGCAAATTGGGGGTATCCCAGGTGTATGCATGTATATATATATAAACATTAATGCAATAATATCAAAATATATCGAATATTTTTATATCATCTTATATATTCTTATAATCTGCTAATGTAAAAACATCCAGTGTTACGAGGTATGCCTAACCATAGGATGTTTAAGCTCAAAATGCTATGCAAAAAACATCAATGGGTGAGGTCCGGAGCCGTTGAGGAGAACGGCTAAATCACTCATAAACATCAAGAAACCAAAAAGGCGTTGCCAGTACCTAGGCAATCTTGGTAATCATCCTACATTTAAGGGTCTACCTATTTTTACATCCTTATCTTTGTTGCTTTTATTCGCAAAAAACCATCACTCACCAAGGTTTCATCGTGTTGTGACCACTTCTTTTGGTACTTAAAACCCATCCATTGATTGTGACTGTTGGTGCGATCCCCATTTCGTTTGAATGAATTCCAAGTTCAAGTTTTATTGTCTAACTTTCAGCACTGCGGCTGGAAAAAACACCACATTTGTCGGTTCACTTCCCCAGTTCTGTTGGCTAAATCCTTGTCCCTACTGGTCCACCCACTACTTCGATTGTTCAAATCTTGGACTGGTTGGTGGTTTAAAAACCATCTGGAAAAATGATGGAGTTCGTCAATGGGGTTGGGATGACATCCCATATCTGAAATGGAAAATGTAAAAAAATGAAACCACCAAGCAGTAGACCATCTCTCTTGGTGTAATCCTCACTTCAAAGTGCTGAAATCCCACTGGATCATCCTCCTGACGCCGAACCAAGCCGTTACGCGGTTCAGCCAAGGCTGCTGCAACTGTTCCACATTCAGCTGCTCGCTGTCGGCATCCTGCCGGGCGAACGCGGGATACCCCGGGATACCCCATGAAACCCCCACTAGATAATACATGATAAGCGCAGGATGTAAAGAATATCTATCATTAATATGAATCAACAGAAACAAAGAAATCGCACAGCAACAAAATTACTTTCTTCGAGTGATCCCCATCAACTGACATTCTGTCTGGCACATATTCTGACATGATTCTTATTCTGGCATCATTCTTTCTGTCACATGTATATATATATATATATTATGACATTCCATCTGGCATGTATTCTGACATTCTATCTTGCATTCTTTCTGGCATTCGATCAGTCTGACATATGTTCTGACATTCTATCTGAGATTCTTTCTGGCAATCTATTTGGCATCTATTCTGGCATTCTCTGGCATGGGTTCGGGTCCAGGTGGGCTCCATCCATTGCATCCGAACCTTGCGATCCACAGTCGTGACGAGATGGCAGAGATGGAGACGGCGAGGAAGAGGAAGGAAGAGGAAGGAGGAAGGAAGAAGAAGGAGTTGCACCTTTGTTAAAATCTAGCGACCCTCACCTGCCAGGCCAGGTGGGGAAAAATATGGAAAAATACTCTCTCCAAGTGATCAGCACCAACCGCCATTTTATCCAACATATATTCTGAGATTCTATAGGCATCCTGACCTTTCTCACTGACATTTATTTATTCTTTTGAGATACATTCTGACAAATATTCTGACGTTCATTCTGCATGACATCTATTTTGACATTTTTTACTTATTCTGACATACATTCCGACATTTTATCTGGCATATTCTGACATTGTCTCTGACATCTATAATCTTCTGGGAATCTGTCCGACCATGTCTGACCAGTCTCTGGAATTCTATCCGACGCGCACATAATCATATATATATATAAACATACATGTGTGCACAAATATAAATATAATATTTAATATTTTTAAAAATGTAAAAAATAAAAAATATACAATATATAATATATATAAAAAAACACAAAAAATATAATATATATAATAAAATATAAAATAAATAATTTAATATATATATAATATTTTACAATATATTACAAAATAAACATATAATATAATATACAATATATAAAATATATAATAAATAATATATACGATATAAAATATAATGTATAAATTATAATAAATAATATATAATATACAATATATAATATATAATATATAAATCATAATATAATAATACATAATATATATAAAAAAAATAAATAATATATAATATAAATAAAATAAATAATAAATAATATATAATAATAATATATAGTATAAAATATATAATATTTAATGTACATAATCACATATATAATATATAATATATAATATATATTATATATGAAAAAATATAATATTTAATATATAATATAATAAATATATATTATATAATATATACATATTCTGACATTCTATCTGGCATCTTTTTCTGGCATTTTATTTGATATTTTGCCGGGGTCCAGGGAGCCCGCGAGCTCGGGATTCTGTTCGAGGGGGATTCCCAGTCTGCCGTGTATGTGTGCGTGTCACGCAGGACCTGTCCAATTGTTATCAATATAGATCCGGAGAAACAAACATGTCCGAATTTATGTCAATGCACATGTATATACATACTTTAAATCAAACTGTTTCAAACTAATGTATATGTATATAAATAATACATGTACAATCATGTACATTTGTCGAAACATTTGTCAGACAGGATGACACAAGACCTGTCAAAATATACATCAGGAGAAATATTTGAAACAATGCTAGAATGTCAAACAGAAAAGAGGTCAAAAGAAATGTCAGGCAAAATGTCAGGACACATAATGGGTGTTAGAATGCTGGTCAGAATACATGCCAGAATATTTGCCAGAATGTATAGGCATAGGGATTCCCAAGAGATCAAACAGAAATAGATAAATTTCACAGCTTCCAGCTTTTCTAACCAGTTGGGGTTGCTGTATGTCAAAGCTGATGTTAGAAATCACGTCAAAAACAACGTGCGCATATGGGGAATACACACACAATAAAGCCACTACTTGGTTCGTCAGAAAAATCACATAAAACATGCCGTCAAAACAAGTCCCACCAAGTATTGGGACTGAAAAGTGATTTTTCTTTTACCATCTAGTAGCATCTTTTTAACATTCTTAATTATGTATTCTTCGCATCAAAACAAAACTAAAAAGTTCTATTCTTGGATTTGCTTCCCCAGTCATGGTGAATTTTCCATTGGAAAAATAAGTCAGATCACATCGAATCACCTGAAACAAAGCCAGGTATTGAACTAGCCATCCAAGTCCCTCATGGATCCCTGCGGTCCACCAACAGCATCATCTCAAGGATCTCCTTCACCCTGGTTACTCCACGGCATCCCTCCTAAGGTGACAGCTGGGCTTCTTCCCCTTGGGGAATATGATATTTTGATGAAACAAATTGTTGTGTCAAATTGGTTTTGAATAGAACTAGAAATAAAACAAATATAGGGAAAATTGATGGCCCATCTGTCCGTGCTCGGAGATTTTCAGGATGCATACAGGTTCTTTAGTGGACCAGATATATCTTTTCCAGACGAATGACACATATTGAAAGAAAACTCAACTTTACAAAAAATAATGCATGTCCTGAAACGATGCAGGAATAGCAAAGAACACAGACTGCACAAAAAAATACTTTACTTCGAGTCATCCCCACCATGACATTTATACGTTTATCTACTGGCAAATCTTCGGGCATTCTATCTGACATATTTTCTGGCATTCGATCTGGTATATCTTCTGGCATTCTACCTGGCATATCTTCTGGCATATGTTCTGGCATATCTTCTGGCATTCTATCTGGCATTCTATCTGGCATATCTTCTGGCATATCTTCTGACATTCTATCTGGCATTCTATCTGGCAAATCTTCTGGCATTCTATCTGGCAAACATTCTGGCACTTTATCTGGCATACCTTCTGGCATTCTATCTGACACTCTATCTGGCATACATTCTGGCTTTCTATCTGGCATATGTGGCATTTTATCTGGCGTATCTTCTGGCATTCTATCTGGCATATCTTCTGGCATTCTACCTGGCATATCTTCTGGCATATGTTCTGGCATATCTTCTGGCACTCTATTTGGCATATCTTCTGGCATATCTTGTGACATTCTATCTGGCAAATCTTCTGGCGTTCTATCTATCTGGCAAACATTCTGGCACTTTATCTGGCATACCTTCTGGCATTCTATCTGACATTCTATCTGGCATACATTCTGGCATTCTATCTGGCAAACATTCTGGCACTTTATCTGGCATACCTTCTGGCATTCTATCTGGCATATCTTCTAGCATTCTATCTGGCATATCTTCTGGCATTTTATCTGGCCGTTGAGGTCCAGCGGTGCTCACTGAGCTCGGAAGGTCGGAAGGTCCCAGGTTGAGGTCCAGCGGTGCTCACTGAACTCGGCAGGTCCCAGGATGAGGGCCAGCGGTGCCCACTGCGCTCAGACCCTTGCAGTTGAGGTCCAGCAGTGCCCACTGCGTGCGGAAGTTGGCAAAGAGTTTGGCGAAGAGTTGGCAAGGCGGAAGTGGACATGGAAGTGGCAGAAGTGGACCTGGAAGTGGATGCAGAGGTGGTGGAGGAGAAGGAGGAGAAGTAGAAGGAGAAGGAGAAGAAGGAGAACAACTCTGATAAAATCTAACAACCCTCACCTGGCAGGTGGGGAAAAATCTGACCAGAGGATGCAACATCCGAGCCACAGGCTGCCAAATAGTGGAGACCGAGCTTTCTGAAATGGCTCCCTTGGTGCCTCCCCTCAGTGAATTCCAACGGCAGAAATCAACACATGGCAAGTAGAAGTCCGGCATAGGAAACTCATCTGCAACTCGTTGGGGTTTATGATTTTTTGTTGCGGTGCTTGATTACCATACGATAACCGTCGGATAACCAAATGATCACATGGGTACCTGGCAATCCACAAATGAAACATGGGGAGGACGGAGGACGACAATACCGTCAAGAATCTGAACAATGCAAGTCAGAAATGCATACCCAGCCTGGACATGGGAAGTTCCTATTTCCAAATAATCTGAGCCATGGCCGGCGTGAAATCATATTGAAAACATTTGAAAACACCAAACACGCGTGAAATCAACAAGTCTTGGTTAAAATAAGCACAATATCGATAGGTTGCTTCAAAAAAAACAGCACAAGATCAATAGGTTGCCTTAATCACCCATCCAATAAACATGAGCCAACTTGATGATTAAACCAAATATGACAGGCATGGTTTTAAAAAAAAAGTCATCAGCCTATAATCCCTTACCCATATCATCCACGGGTTGACTGGACTGATTTTGTGTGGTGTGAACATGTTAGGACCATCTCTCTCCATCGCCATCTCGTCCAGTGAGATGTTAGGACCGTATGGCCTTTTGTTCCATTGCAGGAGGTCAGTTTTCCATGCTTCCCTACTACTGCCAGCAAACATGAGAAAATATTGCAGGACTCTAGCCATCGTCATCCACAATTGCAGATTTCTGTTGCACAAGTTCACCCTTAACATGGAAGCCAAAGATTGCCAAATCAAAGTATGTAATTACACATGGCAACACTAACAAACAAACATGCAGAACGTTAAAAAACAACATCAACAAACAGAAAGCAAACAACGCATGCAATGGATTGCCAAGGCACACCGGTGTGTCCAGAACTGGGGCATACCCTACGAAACGATATCTCTCTCTCTCTCTCTCTCTCCCTCTCTCTCTCTCTCTCTCTTGCGATCGCCAGCCAGCGACTTCACCAGCCCAAACGTGGGGCAATTGGGACAATTCGGTGACTTTCGGGTGAAATTTGATGCTGGCCGTCCCGTAAACACCAGTTTCCTCATAAAAGCCAAGTTTCCTCAGGTCTCCATGACCGAGCCGTTCGCTGTGGCTGGGGCTAGGCTCAACCGCGGCTTCAAAGGACTCCATCACCGGCGACCTCGGGGATGAGATCGCCGCCAAATCGTTGGTTCAAAACTGGGGGGGCTTAAGCAGCTCAACAAACATCAGTGTTAAACTCTGTTAAACCATCAAGATTTCTTTTTTCAACCAATGAAAGTTCGTTGGCACGAGTTCAACCAATGTTAGGTCAACAAAAATTGACGCTTCAACGTGTTTCAACCATGAATATTGTTGAATAAGGGAAATGGTTTGGTCTCAAAATGGGTGATACTTAAATAACCCAATTGACAGCAGTGGGGAAAATGTTGCTCAATGGGATCCAGGGTAGATGGTGGTAGTAAGATTGGTAAGCTCCTTTCATAGGGGAATCTTTAAAAAAATCTCGTTCTGAAACCATGCAATCGGCGATCACTTGACTGGTGATTCTAAGGATTCTCCTGGAAATCCCCACGCGGTTTGAGGATTGGAATTGGGGCAGAGAACCAGAAGAGTAGGGATCAAAAAACAGAAATGTTGACATAACATGTGTGTATGTGGGTGTAAATATATATATATATAATTATATATATATATATACGTACATGATCGTACATGTGTCTGCATGATGGGTTGGGTAACATCTGGGGTTGAGATGGATATCTCCCTAGACCTACCTTGTTTGAGACCAAGATGTTCAGAATTCTGACATCCCATCCATTCCCTACATTAAGGCCGATGACATGGTCCGGGGGCTATCAAATCCTACGGTGGAAGAAATCCTGCACCAGTTGATAGATGGTTTATCCCATTGTTTATAGGCTTTCAACCATCCTTTTGGTGGCGCAGGATTTCGCAACCATCCACCGTATGAAACTCAAATCTCAGTCAAGCGGCTCCGAATCCTCTCTCACTGCAAGCCTGAGTGGCACCCCAGGCCACCATCCAGACCACCAGTCAGCTGCAAAGGGCGGCACTTACAGCGTTTCAGCGGTCAATTGGAAATTCTACAGGAACCCCAGGAACCCCCTATATTTCATGGGAAAATCCATGGTTTCCTCTTAAACCAACCCAGTGAATAACAGGCTTGATTGGCAATGAATAAAAATCGCCCTGAAAACTCGGTTGTTGAGCCGTCCATCACACCATGGAGTCGTTTATGATGACCACCACAGAGACAGGATGGAACCTGCAAACACAGTTCAAACATATTCAAAATGTAGACTTGCTGCAGTAAATTTCGAGAAGACTTGTCATTGCTGCGGGAACCACCGCATGCTCACCACACTTAAAAAAAGTGTTGCAGCCAAGCAGGACTAAGACTAAGGTTGATGGTTTCAATTGGATTCAATTGGGACCACCATGGCAAAGAAAACTAAAGCCAGAATCCAGGCACCTATCAAACCAGTATTGGACATATAGGAAAATACCAAGTATGCATGTATAGAATTGTATATATATACATAAATACATATATATATAAACAATATTATGCAGTGATAGTGAATCAACACACACACACATATATATATATAAGCATACATAAGCCATAAGCCAACATGTGGATACATATCGTTTCTGTAATGTATTTTTCCAATACGGTGATTCTCAAACCAACCATAAAATAATCAAAAACAACAACAACAACAACAACAACAACAACCAACAACAACAACAACAACCACCAACAACCAACAACCAACAACCAACAACCAACAACCAACCACCAACCACCAACCACCAACCACCAACCAACAACCAACAACCAACAACCAACAACCAACAACCAACAACCAACAACCAACAACCAACAACCAACAACCACAACAACAACAACAACACCAACACCAACAGCAACAGTGTTTTCAAATATATATATATATACATATTAAAAGATACATACACATATATATATAGATAACTAAATCATATACATATATATATATATATAAATAACTAAATCATATACACACACACATATATATATATAAATCTCTACATGTATTTAGAGTGTCTTTATAGATCCATCATATACCCACTTCACATCTCACGCCCAGGGACAGGTGGTACGGCTCTCCCAAGGGCTGCGGGACCACCACATGGAAGAGGTGCGCTGACCTCGTGGCCACCGATGTCCGCGACGTGGCCCTGGTGGCGAAGGAGACGCGGATGCAGGATGCCGCCTGCCTCGGGAGATGATTGGTTTCCATCATGGAACATCCTACCCTCTGGTAAACTAACATAACTATGGAAAATCACCATTTTTAATGGGAAAACTCACTATAAATGGCAATTTTCAATAGCTATGTTAAATTGCCAGAGGGTAATGGCTTATGACTGTTTATGGTGTACAAAAAAGGTCTAATATCCTATTCAAAATAATATTTTGATGGATGTATAATGGGCGATTATTTGTAATGGAAACATGCATGATTCACAATGGATGATTTACAATGGATGGTTTATCATGGTGGTATACCCCAATTCACCAAACAAATGATGATTTCGGGGTACTCGCATTTTAGGAAACCTTCATATGATGGGATGATGTGATCTCATGGTGATTGATGGGTCGTGTAAAATGGTCATATGATTCCACAGCGTTTAATTTGTATTTCATGGGGATATGTGGGGATATATATACATATATATATATAATATATATGTATATATATATATGTATATATATAGTATGATACAATGGGATCTAATTGGCGATCAAATATCATAGGTGAACAATATTACAGGAAATTCAGGTTGGTTGGTTTGGAAAATCACAAAATCACCATCCAGGACCAATAGGTAAATCATCGAACTAAGCTACCGGAAGGTACCCCCAAGGTGATCAAAATAGCGTGAGAGAGCTCAAACATCTAGGTTTTGATGCACCCTCTGGTAATTTAACATAGCTATTGAAAATGACCATTTATAGTGGATTTACCCATTAAAAATGGTGATTTTCCATAGTTACGTTAGTTTACCAGAGGGTATTGGGAAGTATCGATCCACAAGGATCCATAGCAGCCAAGATACACATCCGTTGGGCTCTTGATGTCCTTGGCCGTCCTGCCACAGCGCAACAAAATGCCAGTCGGTCCACAAACGCGACGAGCGAAACTAAGTCTCTTATCATTTATTCGACAAGCAATACTTAACATGCCACAACGGAACCCATGAACTAAAGTGACTTCTGCCATCTGCCATTACCGTTGTCATCTTTATTTTTGCATTTTGGCGAGAACCTGTCCAACTTTTGGATGGAGTGAAAAAAAGCGAACAAGTAGACATCATCCATGCTGCGAACATCGGGGTCGATGTGTTTTGTCAGTGACCAGTGAGTCGCATCATTCTAGGCTTGCTGCATGTCCCACCATGTCCCACCCCTCAAAAAGTAGCAGCTCTTCAGGTAGTCTTCCTTTTTCTTTTATTCATAAAGTCCGCATTGTGGTTGGTTCAAACCAACACGCATATGATACAGTTAATGGTTCACGATACTTCAATCACCTTATCGTCAATGGCCATTCCAGGATCCTAAATTGGAGGTACCTACCATATATAAGGCCTATGTAAGGGGATATCCCCAGAAAATATGGCCTTATATGGTACAGTACCTCCATTTTAGGATCCTGAAATTCCCATTGATATCGTCATGAAATTCCAACTGTGCCCCTCGAACAGTACCATCCAGCAACGACTTTTTATTCTTGCCCCAAACAAAAAGGGTCCCATGGTGGTGAATTAATGTCTTTCCCGCGATGGCTCAATCCCTTTTATCCCAGGATCATCCAGGATCAATAAACCCCGGGTTGAACTTATTGGGGGGGCCGCAAAGAATAGTGATAACATTCACTGATCATAATACTCGGATATACTTGGTACATATCATCTGAAGGCTACATACGCAATGAGGACCACCGCAGCGCCCGGTCCTGGTTGACATCTCCACAAATTTCCGGAAGGTGTCCTGCATGACTCGTGCAGGAGTCAGGGGTGATTGGGTTGTTGATCCCAGGAGAATGTGATGGATTGATCATCGCTGCCCAAGCATGTTCTGGCATTAACATGTTTAGGCATTGTTTTTGGGGCCTGGGGCTATTGCGTTTCTATTTTCAGCACTTCGGAACAGTGTCTATCATATTTCTGCCGCAGTGAAGCCCAACGTTTCGAACCACGGTGTTGCTTCAAACAACGTTTCAGCCACGTGAAGCGTTTAGAAACTAGGCCAAAAATGCCAGATAGATTGTCCTAGATCAAATATGATACTATATGTCAAACAAGATGTCAAACAGAATGTATGCCACGGTGGGGATCGCATGGAGTAATGCTGTTTGATGGTGGATGTTGTCTTTCTTATATTTTTTTGTGAATTTACTTTCTTATCAATGTTTTTCTTTTTGTGTCCACAATGTTTGCAGCATAAGTCATATTCAAGGATGACATATCCTAATTACTATGCAAACAAAATCTACCTGTGTTTGGTGTTGTTGGATGTTGGATCGAGTTTTTCGGCGTTACTATTGGTCTGGTAAGTGGATATGTTAGCTCCAGAATTGTGCAAATACTCTGCGCTGTGCGTAAAACATAATTATGTCAGCAAAATATGTAGGTGAGTATCCATTCAGGAGGACAATGTCTTAATGTCCTTTTGGGATAATTACCTGTACTAAGTACTATACACTGCACATCTATGGTTTGTCTGGAGATAGGATGCCCCCAATCCACTGGTCAAACATCAGTTTCCCATACTTTCCCATCTGTTCCCCATTGTGAAGGGTATTTGGTAGGTGCCTCCACCATTTTTGGAGCCCAAATGCTACAACTCTCCAGCTCCCTCCGAGTAGCTCCTGTTGGTCGGCCAGGAGCTGAGTAAACTCCATCCCTGCAGTTTCTCGTCGCTCATCAACATGTGCTGCAGGCACTCCGGATTGCCTTCTTGGGAGCTTCAATCATAGACATGGATAGAATGAGATATGGCTGGTGTCAAATGCTTTCAACCCAACTAAATCAAATTAACACAGCTGTATTGTACTGATGGCTAATTTGTCAGATTGAGATCACCATCCTAGCTAGCATTGAACATTCAAAAGGTTTCAAAGGTATTTGAAACCAGCAACCTAATAGAATAAAACGGTAGTTGATTCAATTTAGTTCATCGAACTGCAGAATGCCGAAGCATTGTTGGCAGACATTGCTTGAAACAAAAGCATCGACACAACAATATGTTCAGATCCCACAGCACGGCTTGCAATAAACGCAAACCAAATATCAAATCATCCTAATCGAGGATCATCCAAGAAATTGTGGTCAATTTGAGTATGTTTCCTCATTGAAATTGGTCATGGTTTCAACCTGGCAACCTGGCTTTGCCAATCTTTTACATAGGTAATGAATGATGATTAGCCATGGTGCTTCTCTAGAGATCACCATCCAGCCTTGTATCTTCAGGTTGTGATCCAACAGGAACTCGCAATCGCAGACGCCGCGCAGCACGCGACGGAAGCTGCTCACCATCCATTCCGCATCAGCTGATTGGAGACAAGCCTGGCAAGTGGAAATTCTCTGTAAGTATTATGAATTACTATGGAGGTTTCCTAAAATGGGGATACCACAAAATCGATGGTTGATAATGGATATGTATGTTAGTATGTGAGAGTGTTAGTTCTATGTAAGTATGTACGTGTACGTCTTCATGTGTGCATGCAAGTATGTAGGTATGCATGTGAGACAATTTCCAAAAAATATTGAGTATCTTGTGAATGGGGGGGTGGGCCTCTATTGTGAGAAGTTTTTTCTCAGATCCATTTTTTTCAGGAGGAGCTTTATCCACCTTTATATACACCTTTCTTTGGGTAAAGCTGGTCCATTCACTTTAGAAAGCCATATCCATGTTAAAGCCTTGAAAATGCAAGGTTTCTCAAATAATTAGATGCCTTATTAAACCCTTATTCAGAAACAGCACCCAAACATCTTTTTAAGGGGGTACCCCCATGAGTGACCCAGATCCTCAATAATGTAATTGTTTCGATGGTACCCTATTGTGCACAATGACTTTTGGGGCATTTTTTTAAACTTAAACGGATCACCAATTGAAAGTAGATTGATGTAAATTGAAATCCTTACTTAAGTTGACTATCCTAAAAATTGTTGAGGGGGGGCCAGATAATGCCGAGTTATTGAGTAGCCTAAAATTGTTGAGGGGAGGGGGGGGGGCCCTACACGAATCAGTATCCAACATTACCCCTTAGATTCTACCATTTACACCCCTTATCTTTGGCAAATATACTGCCTAGATTCCACCATTTCATCCCTTATCTTGGCAAATATACTCCCCAAACTTTGCCATGACTACCCCTTTGAACGCACAAATTCATCATTTCTGTTCCCTTTATCATCTCTCTTAGTGCTTTGTTGATCACTAAAAGTTTCACTTTCAGAAATACATGGCTAGAATTGGCCGAGCGATGAATCCCCCTCACCTGCACGCGTGCTCGCATCATTACATCAATGATCAGGACAAAGGCTAAGAGGCACCTGCCATCTCGGGGGCAATGGCGGCAATGGGTTGGGGACATGGTGCGAAAATGGTTCAAAATAGAGGGACTTGACCATCAAAATGTGGATCCCTAGCACAAGATTAAACGTATTTCAAAGTTCTGCAGTATCGCAGCTTAAAAACACTTTAGTAACTGTAATATATTTCACTAGAAATCATAAATCATACTTTCTGATCCACATAAACTGTGGACATTTCCGGTCGATTTTCCCTTGCAACTGGGGAGGCTGAGGCTGGAACCCATATATTTCGCATTCTTCGGTCACTTGCACATATCCTTGGAACGAGGCTCGCGAGATTCCGCTTGGAAACAAAAATATGCGAATTCAGAACAAAATTGAACATGTGGGTTTTGTCTGAAAATGGGCTATGCCCCCAATTATATCAATTTTAAAGGACAATGGTGATTGACCATTGAACTTAGGGGTACCCTATTTTCAGACAAACCCGTGTAGCTGAAGAATTCGCTCTGGATAATGATGTTCTTATATGTTTTATTGAATTGAATACACGCTTAAATAGTGGGTTTCAGTTTGGTCGCATGTTTCCATCCTGGCACTAGTTCTACCTGGCCAGTCTGAATTTTCCCATCAAAAATGCGCCAAAAACAAATCTATTGTATATATGATACTGCAGTTTGCCCCACCAAGTTTAATCCTGACATTGCTGAAATAAAGACATTCGCCCTGGTCGAAACATGGTAAATGGTTCATAGCCATCCATCCAATAACGGGCATGCTTAAAATGGGTTTATAAGTTTGAATGATGACCATCCCCCATATGGTTGTAGGAACCATCTCCTGACTTTCGCACACATGAAAACAAATAAACAAAGTCATCTTTTGGTTCACCCCGCCAAGTTTCCAAGCTCCTTCCCATGATACCAAGAAGTGCCCAGAATCGTCAAGGAGAAGAAAAATTGGCAAACGACCTTCGAATCGCGTCCAGGTCGTCCAGTTTTCCGAGCAAATTGCGGATCAGTTTGATCCCATCTGATCCAAATTGTCTCAATATAATCTCAATACAGCGTGGATTCTTCACCATCTGTGGGTCACTTACTTTAAGCGGTTCTGCAGCATCATGCCCTTTTTCAGAAGGATATTTTCAGAGGGCGGCCACCGTGAAATTGACCCGGAACTTTGAAATTGACCCGGTAGCATGGCTATCGAAAACCATGTACACATGGATACAAATAGGCCCTTTTCCAAAGCCGTGTTATATTTCCAGATATCATATAGAAACATAAAATCTATACATTACATCATATGTCTCGTGACATTGGGTCTGAAGACCGCGCATTGTCCAAAATGACGGTTCAGTGTGTCCACTCTTCCGCTAGGAGTTAAAGGTCGGGTTTAGATCAAGGTGCTCCATCTGGCATCGTTTTTGACAATAAATTCTCGCACAAAAGTTCCCTTGTGAGATGTCCATGTGCATGTCGACCGCAGCGGCTCACACAGTTACCGAAAGTTTACTTTTACCGGCGCGGTGCTCTTTTTTTTGAGCTATGTCCATTTTTCGTGGCAGGTGTGGTACTTTAGGGACATTTTGAGGTCTGGAACGTCGTTTTGCTTGTGAGAAGATGTTGTGAAGATACTGATGAAAGTCATGCCAGAGGTCTTTGCATGATCTTGTGCAGGTCCTTATGAGAAGATCTTATCAAGATCCTGCTGACATCCTCTAAGATTCTCTAAGTGGTCCCTGCATGATCTTGCACAAGTCCTTGTAAGAAGATCTTGTGGAGACCGATCCGGCACGCACAATGTCGGGAGGTTGCGCCGGCGATTTAAAATTGGCACCGCGCCACAACGAGAGCGATCTGACACGCACAAAGTCACAAAAGGGTTTCGCGAGCACATGTTAGATTTTTACAAAACATTACGCGCGCAACGAAAGATGAACAATTAATAAATCAGGAATGTTTTGCCTATAGGTCTCAGCCACTTTTTTTTGGTCGAGGTCTACAAAGTACTGCGCGTGAGACGAAAAATGGTCCCTAGGCATCCGATGTGCTGCAACTGCAAAACGGTTCAGCACCATGTCAAAACCAAAAAATTACAACGAAAGAGGTCCTTGCAGGAAGATCTTGCAAATGCCATGTTTTAGAGGTGCCTCTATGAAAGCTCTTCTGGGATGCTCTTATGGGAGCTTTCCAGCAGCAGCAAAACAATCTTGTACAATTCCTTGTGGGAAGCTGTTGTGGAGATCCTGGTGGAATCCCCTAAGGGGTCCTTGCATGATCTCATTCGTACAGGTCCTTGTGAGAAGATCTTGTGGGGATCCTGCTGGAATCAGCCTCAAAAGTTTGACTCAACAGGTCGCCTTACATCAAGATATTGAAGATGCTCTGCATTGGTGCTTGTATGAAAAGTCTTCTGGGATGTTCATAGAAAGTTGCTCTTGTGAGATCCTCTATATTAAAGGTCCTTGTTTGGCGATCTTTTGAAATTCTTTCGATGTCCTGGTATGAGGTTCTGGTGTGAGGTCCTGATGCGTAGACATAGCTTTGCTTCTTGTGCCAAAGCAAATTCCTGCTGCTGCAGTTCCGATCATGTCAAATCTGATCTGTTACTGTTCCATAGCTACTGTTGCTTGTATCTGGTACATTGACTTCCTATAAATTGAAGCCACAGTGATCATAATTTTCTGGATTTTGGGGTGCCCAACGTGTTGGAGAAACCCACGTGTGCAAGAACAACAAAAAGCCACTTATGTCAGTGTGAAGTGTCTGAGAGTTCCGTGTCAATAAAAGCCATCACCAAGAAGAAACGTGTTGCCAGCAGATATTTCCTCAGTTGGCGACAACTGCGCTGCATGATAACCAAAAACTGTTGCAATTTATCTCCAAAGTGTCAAACAAAAACATCCTATATGTTGAGATGGGTTACTTACAGCACTAGATGATCTAGATGGGCTTTCCCGTTTTCCTATGCAAAATGCTGGAAAGAGTGTGGTTTCCTCTAATTACATTCTTTTCTTGAAGGGTCTCCAACATGATTTCGACAACACCTGAGATGTTCACATCAAAATTATAAACTGTAGCCGGCACCGTCGAATGATTGGCGCGCAACTTACCCACAAATTGCGTTCTTGCGTCGTGTGTAGCAACAAACAAACCGATAGAATCAGATAGAGCGGTTAGACACCTGGGACACATTTCAGGAAATATAATGACATCTGTTGACATATCATCTATAACATCCCGGAAACACCTTACTATAATATATATATATATCTTTGGGAACGCCACTTGAAACAAATACATTACTTCGAGTGATCTCCACCCTGACATATTGTTCTTCTGACATTCTATCTGACATTCTATCTGGCATACGTATATTCTGACAGACTTTCTCACATTCTTACCGGCATTCTAGCTGACATTCTATCTAGCATTCTATCTGACGTATATTCTGACATTCTATCGGGCATATTTTCTGGCATTCTACCTGGAATCTATTCTGACATGCCTTCTTCTTTCCGGCATTCTATCTGACATTCTATCTACAGTAGCATTCTATCTTTCTGACATTACAGCACAGCCAACAGCATCCGTAGCTGGCGATGTGGAGTTCGGGTCCAGGCGTGACCCGCTGCACTGGAACTGGCAGAGGAGATCAAGACAACAGAGAGGCGGAGGAGGTGAAGGGGGGAGGAGTTGCACCTTGGTTAAAATCTAGAGAGCCTCACCTGGCAGGTGGGGAAAAACATATCCCATCACCGATTCCAACGCCACCGGGTGTCTCCGAGATGGTCACAGCGCGGTTGGGAAAAGGCGGGCCATCCTGCAGCGCAGTGGCCAGAAAGTAACCCGCTGCATAGGCCAAGTACACCACAGCAGACAACACGCGAACCTGGAGAAAGTTGTGTTGTTGCTGCAGCCGCTGTCACCGGCTAGTGCTTTTGATGTTTTTTGGCACCAAATTTTAGAGGTAATGGACTGAATATATGTCGAGAAGCTGGAAATTGGAGGGTTCTGATCAGTAAGCACTGATATTTCAAACATAGGGCCTGATTTTATACAGGTACTAGATATAACCTCCGGCAGGGCCCAGGGAAGGTATATAATTCATGGCCACGCCGCAAAGTCTTGAGATATTTAGTGTGCCAAAATTCAGGGATCTCATTTGGCTTTGATTGGCCAGTCTACCAACAGATTTACAGTCTACAGTAAGTACATCTTGGTTCAAGAGAGGGCTACTGGTTTCCTGACAAAGATCTACCCTGGTGGCCAAAAAGACATGAAAAAGAACATGAATGAACCAATGCCCGACAAACACGAGAAACAGCAACGAAAGGGAAACCCAAATAAAACGCAAAGAAACAAAGAGGAAAGGTAAAGGCAAAAAACGCAAACATCACTTCTTTCAACTCAAGTTTCCTTGTTTTGTCCTTTTCTTCCTGTTTTCTGATTCTTTGTTCCATACCTATCCCCTGTTTGACCAATGTCTTTTGCAATGGTCACTGTGTTTTATATTGTTTTGTTTCTGTGTCATTGCTCCGTTTTCTATTGAAGCATGCCGTGCCCGTCTTTTTCCCAATATTTTGTTCCATTTCCCAGTTGAAGCTTTGAACAAGAAAGGGAGCACGTAGCTTGGGCCTGGAAAATAGATGGACAAAATAAAACCTTGTCAGTATATAGATCTCCCGGCAAATGCATGGTAGCTGAGTGTTTCTGCATGTTTCTGCGCCGGAAAATCCATCATCACTTCACCAAATGAAGGATATATCGCAGTTCATCAGTTTGCCTGTCTCTATTCCAGATTTTTCCATGCGATGACAAGGAGCTTGTCGCGACGTTGGTTGGATGTAGCGGTTGACCACCAACAAATGCTGCATGTAGAGGCCAAGGTGAATCACCATCAAGGCACCGGTCCTGAAAAGTGGGGGACCGGTGGATTTCCGGTGGCAAATCTGGAAGAACCGGAGGACATGTCCAAAACATATATCGACATATTCTATTACACAAGTTTTTTTCTATAGCCATTTGGGATCAAAATCAATTACTTTTATATGCAAGATAATGCAAGATAGATTGGGTGGATGACCAAATGAAACCATGAAACAGATCGGAGAAAAACACTGCCATTGCCGCTTAGCATCGTGAGCTGCGGGCTGTGCACAAAACCCACCACCACCCACATAGTTTTCCATGCTGCCAGATGAACAAAAATGTGCGAGAAAAGGATGTAGTTGGACCTTCCGCCACTGCTCTGAGGGTTTCTTTTTTGTGCTTAGACAAAACTGCAAAAGGCATCAACAGTTTTATATGTGGATGTACGTACGTACGATATTTGGGAGTGAACATGGTTCATTAAACTGGAGTACACCCAGTTTCCAGACCCTCCAGTGATGCTCAGATCTTGTTCATGTTCACACCCAACCGTTCCATTGATTTTCTGGCAAGTTGTTTCTTTACTTTTCAGGAAAGTGTCATATGGATCCTGCGTTGAAACGGAAAATCTTGGCTTTAAGACTAAGTTACCCCCTGGTAATATAACATAGCTATTGAACATCACCATTTTTCGTGGGTAAATCCACTATTTCTATGGCCATTTTCAATAGCAAACTGTTAGCTTACCAGAGGGTATGTTTTTTTTTTTGCCATCTACAGGGTCAGTCACCTACGTCGCGCCATGCGGCCATGCCCCATCGGAAGTTCAAACCATTGAGCCCACAGCCATTGGGAACTGTTGGGTTTCCAGAAATGGGGGTATCCCCAAATGGATGATTTTTTTCATGGAAATTCCATTCAAATGGATGAGAACTGGGGGTACCCCTATTTCAGGAAACTTCCATATTTCAAGATGTTGAAATCACCATTAACTCGCTTCAGCCGACACTCTCAAGGTCGCTGTGTTCTTCTGAATGCGTTCCTTCTGCGCTGCTTCTTCTGCTGTAAGCTGGGAGAAGAAACCTCCCAGCTGCTGTAGCCATTGGAAATTCACGTCCTCAGCGCATCTCGCTGCGCCGAAGTCCGAAGAAAAATGACCAACGTTCACCAGGACCGCACGCCACATGACACCACCAAAGACATCCAAATACGCTATGTATCTACACAGTGCATACATATATATATATATATACATATATATATATATATAAATAAATAAATAATACATATATATATATATATATACATGCCCTCCAGTAATTTAGAATAGACATGACTAGACCCTGCATGATCCTGCCAGATAGGGGCTGGAAGATTACTTTGCAAAACATGTTATTTTCAGGGTCTATGTTAATTGACCAGTATATATATATATATATATATATGGGTGCAGAATTGTTTTTGGAATTATTTTTTTTTACAGTTTTGGATTTTTTTTTTGGTTTCGTGCCTCTTCAATTTTTCCATTGTTTTCTTCAATTTTTCCATGGTTTTCTCCAAATTTTCCCTGGTTTTCTTCAATTTTTCCATGGTTTTCTTCAATTTTTCCATGGTTTTCTGCAAGTTTTCCATGGATTTCTTCAATTTTCCATGTTTTTCTTCAATTTTTCCATGGTTTTCTTCATTTTTTTCCATAGTTTTCTTCAATTTTTCCATTGTTTTCTTCAATTTTTCCCTGGTTTTCTTCAATTTTCCATGGTTTTCCATGGTTTTCTGCAAGTTTTCCATGGTTTTCTTCAATTTTTCCATGGTTTTCTTCAATGTTTCCCTGGTTTTCTTCAATTTTTCCATGGTTTTCTGCAAGTTTTCTATGGTTTTCTTCAATCAATCAATATATATATATATATGTGTGTGTGTGTGTATGTGTGTATGTATGTATGTAGGTAGGTAGGTAGGTATGTATGTATGCATGTATGTATATGCAGGGTGTGGTTTAGGGTTTAGGGATACAACATGTAGGTATAATTACATGATTATTTGTAGTTTATTTTGGGATCAAAGCTGTGTACAAAAACAACCACAAATATGTCATATATATATATATATGTATACGTCTGTATATCTATAAGTAAATATGTATGTGTATTTATAAATAAACAAACAAATATATATATATATATATCTATATTTATAAATATACTTATAGATACATAATTACATAAGTATATACACATTGATATGTATATACATTATACATATTAATATGTATATATATATACATTTATATAAGTACACATATATATATATATATATAAATATAAGTGTCTATATAAATGCAACTATATACATATATATATATATATATATGTGTGTGTCTATATATATATGTCTAGATATATATATATATTTTTTACAAAAATATTAATATAGTCGAATCAAACTAGTGTATTGAAAAGTGTGCAAGTTTGAATTCAAATAATTTAAAAAACGGGAGGGAGGGGATTGGGAGGGAGGGCGCAGCGCCTCCCCCCAAAGCAGATTGGAAACACCTATTTTACATGCAAGGTGCTGGGTTGAATGTGATACTGAAGGTGTATAGACTACACGACATGCACCCTGGAAACATGTGGAATACAGTATATATACTTATAGATACATACTTATATTTATATATATATATATGCATTTATATGTATATACATACGGTATGAATGTATTTATATATAAGTACATAAAATATATATATTAATATGTAAATATAAATATATAAATATAAATACAAAAATATAAATATATAAATAAAAATATATCAATAGAAATATTTAAATATAAATATATATAAATATAAATATATAAATATAAATATATAAGTGTATATATACATGCATTAAAAAAAATATGTGTATATATTTACATATATATATATGTTTATCTTCATATATATATATATTTGAATTTGAACATAAATAATAATATGTATATTTAAAAAAAATAAATAGAAAATATAAATAATATAAATATATTGAGATAAAAATATATAAGTGTGTATATAAACACACATATATATATATATTCATATTTATATATATATTCATAAATATATATATATATATTTATATATATAGATTTTGATTTAAACATAAATATTAATATAGTCGATTCAAACTAGTGTATTGAAACGTGTGCAAGTTTGACATACGAAAAATACCACCAAAAGCCATGGAAAGCAAGCCAAAAGCCAAAAGCAAACAAACAAAAAAGCAACAAAGGCAAAAATAACAAAAAGCAAAAAAACAAAAAGGAAACAAGCAAAAAAGCAAAAAAGCAAACAAGCAAAAAAGCAAAAAAGCAAAAACACAAAAAATCAAAAAAAGCAAAAAGCAAAAAAGCACAAAAGCAAACAAGCAAAAAAGCAAACAAGCAAAAAAGCAAAAAAAAACAAAAACACAAAAAAACAAAAAAAGCAAACACGCAAAAAAAGCAAAAAAAACAAAAAAGCAAAAAAAAGAAAAAATGAGAAAGCAAGATAAAACAAGAAATCAAAAAAAAATCCAAAAACGTAAACAAAAAAAAACAAAAAAATAGGCCTCCTACATATATATATATATACCAAGTCAATGACCTCGTAAAACTTGGCTTTTTAATTTTGATGATTAGGACCTACTATTATTTGATAGGGACCTACTTTTACTATCTTTTACTTGGACCTTGTGGGTGGCATGGTGTTTTCAATCAGCTTCGATCAATTTGTTTGATTGGTTTTTGTCAGTATTTTGATGGCTCTGAGTTGTATTATGAAGTCATGTCTGGTGATTTATGATATATCATGTGTATATGATTATATATGACAGCTTTACATGCGGGCAATTTTCCCCAATAATCCTGCAGGAATTAATATAAATTTCAGGATAAGTACTTCCCTTTACCTACCAAATATCCGATTTGTGGTTTATTATTGGGTACCCCGCACTATTTTATTATTGAAAATCCAGGGCCGGAACCACCACGAACGCATGGCATATGAACTGTCAGGGGCTGGCAAAAGACCTACTATTACCGTGAGCCGAGCGTGAACCGAGCGTGAAACCTTAGGAACCATGTTTTTAAGTTTGGAAATTTACGCAAAAAAAACACAACATTTTTTGAGGGAAACCGCCACGAATTTGCTTTGCAAAAGCTCCGGAATGTCAGTCTTAGATGTCTTAGTGGCTTTTCATTGCAAATTGGAAAGGCCCATTAGGGGCTCTGATCTGAAGGTGATTGAAAAAATTGTTGCTTTCCAATGATGCAGCAACAGTTTCAAATGGGGTTCAAGGCAAATTCAGCATTGAATCGATATAGTTTTCGGTCGTCATTTGTGGCTCTGATACCATAAAAAATTGGGGGCGCATGGGGGTGCAATGACGACCAATGTGGAAAAAACTTGGCGACGATGAACGTGAGGAGAAAAAGGGCTGAGCTCTATCGAACCGAGGTAAACCAAAGGTCCTCGTAAAACTTGGTCTTTAGCCAAAGACCTCGTTAAACTTGATCTTCGGACTTGCAGATACTGACAATCATGTTATGACTGTGTAACCGCAGTGTGTGCAAAAAAACAGCTTGAGCGAAGTGCAACCGCACTGCGCTGCAAGTGTCCCACCCGCGAGAGGCCAGCATATTGCCGATCATTCAACACATGGAGAAGTTGAACTGCCACTTGAACATCGTATGATCATGTATATATTAATATGTATTACTGCACTACTATATGTATATATATATATAAATATGTATATATGTGTGCAAGCAACTCGTTGTTTGATGTTTTTCTGCACGTGATACTTGAGAAGCATCGACATTTGCACTTTAATCATCAAACCCACCCTGGACTTACTTTAGGGGCCTCAAACTCAAAACCTGCAGGGATATGGCAGCTATGTCGATGCTTGACATAGGCTATGTCAAGCATCTGTGCCGCTCACTTTCCAATGGAAGGCTCCGAAAGCCACCAAGCCCAGGAATTCAGTTGCCATGCTTCGGATTTGTTGGCGGCCGTGCGATTCAAACTTGAACCAATTGGGCCGATAAGGCCGGTAAATGCCCAACGCAAATCAATCCTGGCTGGCAATGGACAATCCTCAATTTCAATACGACCATCATCCGCAAGACATCCATCGGAAAATAATCCGCATATTTGATATTAAAAACATATATACTCTTTTATTTTATGATATTTTGAATTGATATATGTTGTGACGATTTTCAAGCGGCGATTTTTCGAAACAACATAAGCACGAATCAGCCGGTGGGCACTGTGCCATTGTCCCTTCGAAACCCGGGCGTTGGGTCCAACGGCAAACATGTTGGAAAAGGAGTAGTCAATGCAATCTGAAATAAAAAAACACACATCATTTGCTTAAACTGGTAAAAAATCATACGAGTCTAATCTCAAAGGTAGCATTCTGTGGCGATGATATGTGTTTTGCTCTAATAGTTGACGACTGGATCGCCGTCAAAACAGGTGCACCAAAGTGCACCAAATTCATCCGGCTCAAAGCATCAGTCTTCCGGCTCTTGCAGGGAGGGGCCATGAATCAACCAAAATAGAAGACTGATAGGGATAAGCATAACATAGCATAACT
This sequence comes from Cladocopium goreaui, assembly GCA_947184155.2. Taxonomy (NCBI): domain Eukaryota; class Dinophyceae; order Suessiales; family Symbiodiniaceae; genus Cladocopium; species Cladocopium goreaui. Next base: position 17,013 of record CAMXCT020000688.1, on the reverse strand, counting down.
ATCGGACTCTTCTATCTTGCTGGTCATTGCTTAATCAATCAAAATAGATAGATCGATTCAGAAAGGGATCGCTTTGATCCAATGATTTTTGTTACCAGTTCCATCCAGTCGGATTGCACTGCTTTGTCGATAAGTATTCCATGAATTCACAGAACCGAAATACCGTTGGTACAGCAAGTATTGGAACAAGAAAGTTCCAAGATCTACAAGAACACAAGGCAGTCAACCTGCGAACGATAGAAACAACTGATGGCGCGCTCCAATGTGCTCCTTCTATGATCCTTGCTTTGAAACAAAAACGTATATTTTCCCAGTGGTGCCTCTTGCATGCTCAGTTTTTTACCTGTTTCATGTGCACGGGTATGATAGGGTATACCAATACATAATACCGTAATACCATATCAATACATATCAACACATATCAATACATATCAATACATATCAATACATATCAATACATATCAATACATATCAATACCATACAACTCATGTCTGGCATATTGCTCGGCCGTTGGGTCACTTATTTTTGGGCACCGCATGTCTACTGTGGTTCACATTAATGACAGCCGCAGAGATAACTTCTTTTTTGACACCAAAGGTGGCGGTCTGCGCTGTCTGCGCTCGTTGTATACTTCAAATGTCTCAACCATCGAGCATACACTTGCATTCAGAGCAGTTTGCGCGGAAGTATAAAGGGCTCAGCCTCGAGAGTTTTCAGCGAACCCGCAGAGGCCATGAAACAATGGGGGAAGTGAGGTTTGAATCAATGGCATGGCAAGGGCATTCGGTTTTCAAACAAATCTTGGCAAAGGTAATAAAGCATTTGGCTGTGGTTCAAAAACCTGGCATCCCGCAATTCACATACACATGGCTGGTAGCTGGCAGGTATGTATAACTATAATTAACTATATACGTGTATATGATTTTCCAAGTAAAACCTCCATTTAGTACTTAGTTCCAACATTTTTCAGCCAGCCACGTTTGATGACACCGGAGGGTATACTTGAATCGGTGGCCAATTTGGGATAGCTAGTTGTACCCCTTACATTCACCGTCCTTCCAGGAATGCGCGTCTCGGTCCTTTTAGAGTCCCACTGAAGCTGATCAAAGTAAAAAAACATCTTCAAGCTGTCTCAAGCTGTCCGTAAACACATGTATATCATCACCACCGTGTTACTAAAAATTGTTGGGGGGGCAGAAAATGTCGATTTACTAAGTAGCCTAAAATTGTTGAGGGGGGGGGCCACATTAATCAGTAGCCAACATTACCTTCTAATTCCATATAATTACATAATTACCACGTGTCCAACTTTGTTTTTGGGGCTGCCCAAACAACCCATCTCATTTGCCCTCTGGCCCACCGGGGCTGTCCTTAGCTTGCTGTTCGTTCCTGAATAGACGCAGCCCTTCTCGTTCAACATGAAGCAGTGGCGCCCGCCTGCCGAGCGGGGATGATATCTATCAATCTACAAGTGGGTTTACCATAAATGATTAATTGCCGGTTGGTGGTGCGATAACCATCTTGAAAAACGATGGAGTTCTTCAATGGGAAGGATGACAACCCATATATGAAATGGACAATAAAAGCCATGTTTGAAACCACCAACCAGATTGTCAATAGTGATGTTCGATATGATGGTAGGATTGATAACTATCCACAGGATCACAATATATCATAATAACGGTAAAACTATCCTACTATCCACTGAAGTGGCTTTACCATTCTCTCTCTCTCTCTCTGATTGTTGTTGATGAAGCGCCTGAACAATAGCAGTCCCCTTCCGAATCCGCGATCGGCAGGGCGGAATGCTCTGGACCTGGGTTTGTGACAATAGCGTGTCTCAAATCATTGATCGAAGCATATTTCAGGCATAAGTAAATCTCTCTCTCCAGAAACGTGGGTTTCTGGATGAAATTTAAGGTTTGCCTGTAATCTGTCCAATCATCCAAATCTAAGGAGTGCATGAATGGCGTATCTAGGCTCACATATCAGTCAAGGTATGCCTGGACATGGGCATAGGGGCATACCCACAATCAACAGCGAAAATGATGACCAACCAGTGTATTAGCGAAACCTCCATGCGAGCAGTGTTTACCGCCCAACCTGTCATCATAGTGATGGGTTTGAGTTAGTTCATAATAAAACTAATGACCTACACTAACGAAACAACAGGAGTTTTGGGCATGGTCTTCAAGCATCAACCCCAGCCCTCCACCCAACAAGAAACACATTGAAAAAATACACGTAGAAATAAACTAGCAAACAGATTTAGATCAAACATATGAACGCTGACGCATATGCAAGGATAATAAGCCGCACAAAAACACGACTCCCTTAATTCCCCAAGAGGCCCAAAAATGCACAGTACATTTTAGCTGGTTCCACTCCTGCAATTCACGATTCACAACAGTTGGCCTAACTTAGGAAATACCCGCTGGTAATCTAACATAATTAGCTATTGAAAATTGCCCATTTATAGTTGGTTTACCTATTAAAGATGGTGATTTTCCAGTTCGCTATGTAAACGTTTACCAGAGGGTAATAAATAAAATTACTGACATGCACTGGTACAGTTTGGGGGAAAGCCCCAGCAACCGTCCCCGGCAACCGTTCCGGTGTTTTCCAAATGTTCCAATACTCCTGGGGGTTGCCACCAGTCTGTGTTTAAGCCTACGAGCGAAATGCAGGGGGGGAAGGTCTCCAAAACCTCTTCCAGTCGTCCAGCAATGCGTTTGGAATGCGTTTTTCATATCTAAAATATATTTGTATATATGTATATATATAAATAAATATACAGACACACACCGAGAGAGAGAGAGAGAGAGACAGAGAGAGAGAGAGAGAGATATATATATATATAAAGAGAGAAAGAGAGAGAAAGTAAATTTTTGGGTAAAATTATGCTGGAAGTAGGTTGTTGTACTTTACATGGTTGTTTGTCCCCGGGTCCCTTAGGCTCGGGGGTAGTGATCGCAAAATAGTTGTTTTTCATAGGGATTACCAGAATGATGGGTTTGAAAATGTCCTATATTTCCCAAAATATAAAGGGCCGGTATGGTCTAGTGGATAGGACGCATCCCTCATGCGTCAGGCCCGGGTTCAATACCTGGGTGCAACACTAGGCGGACAGGCGGGCCACTACCCCACCCCTGCAGTTAAGGGGATGAGCTAGGGTGTGGTCCGTAAAACACTCACCATATGTCCCAATATATAAGTTTAAATCCCAGAAATCCCCATGACATTCTTTTTACCCTTGGTTGAATTGTAGATTATCACTACGAACTGGTAGGTAAATGAGCCATTTGACGTTCCATGCTATGTAGCTCAAGAATGCCCTCCGGTAAATTAACATTGCTACAGGATGGTGCCCCCCAATTTAAAGTTGGTTTATATCATTAACTATAGTTATATATGATTGTATATGTTATATTATGCTATATTTACATAAACCATAGGTAAGCCATGGCAAGCCATGATAATCCACTTATAAGGAACCTGAACGCTACTGGGGGCCCCATCCTGTATTGAAAAACTCTTCTTCGTGTGGGAGACCATGGGCCATGGCTTCAAGGCATGACACACTTCAGGGTTCCCTCCGGTTCGCTCTCTGGCTCGCTCTGCACGGTCCTCGGAGCCGGACATGTTGATCCGTTTTCTCCGGAATAGTCCCATTCCAGACTATCCATTTAAGATATGTATATTATTCACACATGGATGAAGCTATTTATACTAATACTATTCATACTTCTCGTACTATTCATTCGTTCTCATCTTGAATGTACATGTAGGTGTGTACAACACAGTACATGCAAACATACATAACAGCGAACCAGTTCTACAAACCCATCTCCACAATCTCTGGAGAGAATTTCAACTCAACATCCTTTCCCTTCACTTCAGGGATCACTACAGTAATGTGTATATAGTTGTGATTATAAAATCCTTACGGATTCATCAACCCCCACACAGCATGCTTGGGCAGTACTTTTTGGGTCGCCATCAACCGACAGAGGGGAACCACCCCATCAACCCCAGTCGTGGAGGATGCAGCTGCTCCCTGGATCCTAGAGATTTCCCATCGCTGAAATGTCCATTGAAATTTTCGCTATTTTTGAGAAGCGAAAACAAACGGTTCAATAAAATTCCAAGTGATGTTTATCCTTGCTAATCTTGAGATTTCTTTTCAAAAGAACATCAATTGAACGTTGATATTGATTCTCAAAGTTGATCGCTTAGGACTTCAACTAAGGAGGCCGTTTATGATGTTTATTTGGAGGGAAAAGCGTGGCAAAACCTTCTCCTACTAGGTACCTATATCTTCCCGGGTGTGGTAATTAATCACAACTTGACATTAGATGGACAAGTTTTTTCAAACCCCAGGTGGATGATCTATGTCAGTCCTCAGGGGTTTGATTGATTTCGTCCGTTCGTGCCCATGCTTTGGGCGGAGGGGGGTCCGGAGATGGAGGGGTTACGGTATGCACACAGCAGATTTCCAATGCACAAACTGAGGATTTGGTAGGCTTTATTGAGCATCGAAAATAATTTTTATGTTGTCTCCTTCAGTTTTGGCAGGGTCTTAAGCCCGTGTACACCATTCACGAAATACACCATGCTATCAGCATCTTAGCCTTCCGGTTTGGGCCCTTGCCATATCCTGCCATGAGCAGTCTAAGACTGACTCATCAGGGGCGGTATCAGCAAAGTTCAGTTAAAGCATCCCTGCCATTTGTCAAAGCGGCTTCTAGCCTTGCTGCTATTGGGGAACTCATTTGTCATTGCTGTTGGCTTGCCGTAAACTGTTTCCATTTTTGGATGACTCTTTCTCTCTTTCTTGTGCCGTAGGCGTGTTCACTACCCGGCGCTGTCTCTAAGTCTAAGGAATCAAAGTCTCTCACACCCGTAGGCACCCCTAATAAGCCAGCAACTCTCAGTACAGCTCGGGCAGCATGTAAACAACTAATATCGGACATAACCACTTTAGTAGCTAACTAGTAGCGAAGTCCAGGACAAGCCTGGTGACATTGCGTTTTCTATTTCCAGCATCTTTCAGAATGCATTGTTTCTAGCCGCATTTAAAATATAAGTCAGCTGTTCATTGGATTGCGAGAATTCAGTATTTGGACGAAGAAAGTCCCAAACAAAACTGAGTGAGGAGTCAAGCCATTTTCTTCTAGGCCTTCCCACGCATCGGAACATGACTTCAAAAGGAATGGCCGTATTTGGACGAAAACTCACGTTCCGCAAGGGGTGGCTATGATCTTGGCGCAAAATATGTCCAATCAAGGCAATTCTCATCAACTCTCTGGTGTTTGAAGGTTTCGCTTATTCTGCACACAGCATTATTTGGGCGATTTCGTGATCTAGTGGCCAAATTTGCCCTTCTGAGCACTTCATTATTGGTGTTCGCTCTATTCATGAAAGTGGTTTCCATGCGAAGGATCTGACGTAAACCTTTAAAATGGAAGGCTTCAAGACGCGACATTTGAGTGTCTGGGATCTCTAGTGTTTGGAGACCATCGAGGAGTCTAGATTTTACGACTGCATCGAAAATTCTGATTTTGCTCCCTGCTGAGCAATGGGCTTGTTTCCAAAAAATATGTAAACTCATCCAAGTACTTGTGGCTGCCGCAATTCGATTGGAGACTTCATTTGCAACTGAAACTTGGGAAGTCAGCGTACCGCCTAGCCACGTAACTTCATCGACTTGTGGGACAAAAGACCCGTCAACAAATTTGATTCTGTTGTTTCCATTTATAACGAGAACGCAACACTTGCTTTGGTTAAGTTTTAATCTATAGTACGCCGACTCACGCTCAATCGCGTGGAGAAGTTTGTTCATTCCCTTGGTGTTCTTTGTAACCAGAAGAGTGTCATCAGCATATAGGATCTCGGAAAAGTTGATACGACCAAGGCGACAGTTGCATATATCAGCATCAATTTCGTCATGGATATCCTCAAACATGACTGTCATCACCAGCACAAATAAATACGGCGAGAGCGGACATCCTTGGCGGATACCAGCTGCTTGTGTTTTCGAAGTTGAAACCGTTTGATCGTGAGTGACATAGAACTTCGGGCTCGAATAGAACCCAGCAATCACATTTCTCAATTTTACAGGGATATTCATTCTCTCCAGCGCTTCAATCATTCTAGGATGCGCCACTCGGTCAAATGCCTTTTCCCAGTCCAACAAAGTCAGAATAACTGTATCACCTGATTGTTCACTAATATCTTGAAGCCGTCTTGCAACATATAGGGCGTGCGTTGTACTCCTACTTTGTCTAAAACCGAACTGAGTACGACTTATCATTGGGTCCATGTAGGTCGCAAGCCTTTTTTGGATGATAGAAGCATACAATTTGTAGGCAATGTTAAGAAGGCTAATTGGTCGGTAATTCGAAATTTTCTGGGTATCACCTTTTTTGAAATCAGTCACCACTTGTGCAAATAGGTGCTCTTGCGGATTTTGTTCTTCGGTCCACCAGCGATTCAATAATGAAAGCAACAGTGTCCTATTGAAATTATCAAGAATTTTGAACAGTTCAGCGCATACGTTAGGGCCAGGGGCCTTATTTGCTTTCGCTTTGCGAATGACAAGATCCAGCTCACGCAAATCAACGGGTCCTATGTTGAAACCTAAATGATCTTGTGCAACATTTGGTCTGAACGCTTTCCTTGGTGGGAGGTCAGGTTCTTTCCATTGAACCTCTTGCAAATATTCTGCGATTGCTTCTGCGCGCCTACGAGGGCCCACTTGAAGCCCATCTTTGTCTTTCAGCTTCGTGAAGTTGGAAGAACGCTTCTTTTTTAAACGCTTTATAGCCGCCCATTGTTTTCTAGGGTCATTCGACTCCATCAAACTGTCAACAAGGAAACGCTGTTTGTCTTTTTTGACATTCTTTTTGATTTGGACAGTAAGGTCTTTTACTTTTTGGGCGTCGTGGGAAGCGTGGGCATCCTGCCTCTCTCCAATTAAGCTCCACGTGTGGTGTGAAAGATATCGTTTCCGCTGCGTCATGGAAATAGGAGTGAGGTTGGTTTTAGAGGCGTCGGTCATGGCTTCAAGAAAACCTGTATTAAAAGGCCAGCTTTTTGACTCAAAGCATTCTTGATTTGGCGGTTGCTGGTTAGCATGTGGGAAGCGAAATCTAACTGACTGGCAATCTCTTTTCTGGGTATGTTTAAACTTGACCCTTAGTTTTGCAAGAACTAGGTAGTGATCAGAACCTATGAACCAATCTGTATGCGATGTCACATCCAACACGGAGTTTTTCCAACGATAATTTGTGAGAAGAAAATATAACTGTGCAAATTTGTCTGGCGTCCATGGCGGAGCATGCGGCACTCCGGCTTCTCTGAAAGTCAACTGATTCTGCGGCGGTTTATCGAAAAAAGTGTTGGTGACACACAAATCGTTCTGGATGCAAAAGTCAATGAACTGAGAGCGATTCTCAGCAGTCGCTGCAGCCATGTGTTGGAGATATGTTAGTACTCTACCGTAAATGAAATTCCCCAGAATGCCCTGTTCTTCTGGCAGTTTCCCATGTAGTCTGGCATTAAAGTCTCCTGCAATAAACATAGGGTGGGCAGAAGGGAACGACCGAATGAAAGAGTCAGCCTTGGTATAGAAGGCCTGCTTAGTGGCTACGTCGCAACCGCTTTGAGGAGCGTAGTACATGTTGACAAAATGTATTGATGGAGAAGAGTTCGAGATAGTAACGGACATGATTCTACCGTCCACTTGTTCAAAATCAGTTACCGCTGCCATGAGAAATGGTGAAAGAACACAGCCAACACCACCATGTTCAGTATCTTCAGCTTGTTGACGATTGCCACGTCCAACATGAGCATTTTTTCCTTTGCCCCTACCTTTGTGCATTCCTGCCTGTGCTCTCCTGGTTTCTGCTGTTTTTCGCTGTTCATCTGTGACACTTGTTGAGTAAATGAACGTGTATCCATTGATTTGTTCATAGGAATTGGTATTAATGTGCGTTTCTTGGAGAAGGATAATGTCAATCTTGAGTCGCTTCGTTGCAAGAACCAGACTGCTTTTCTGAGCATCCGCATCTTCACCTTTTAGTCCTCTGCAGTTCAGTGAACCCATCCTGATGGGGGAGTTGTAAGCCCATTTTCCCAAAGGATCTTTGTGAGGGTGATGTCTGCCCTATTCTGCCCTTTCCAAAATCTTTAGCGAAAGTGTTGCTTTGTATCGGTGAAAACAGCTGCTACGGCCCGTTGCCTTAAACTTCAGGGTGTTGGCATGGTGCTGCGAGAGTTGCGCTTTAGGGGTTTCCTGAGCCAATGTATGTACACCCACCGGCTTGGATGACTCTTATCCCGGCAAATCATCAAATAATCACGGAAAACAATGTCGAGATTCAGCGTATCTGAGTCACTTAAGAAACTTAAGACTGGGTCAAAAAACTGGGGAAACGAGTTGCCAAACAAAAAGACATATCACTCATCCACCACATCCCTATATTTGACAAGCTTCCAGTCCCGGTCAAATCTGCTTTGATCCCAGCCCCACATCTCCGTCGTGGTGACAGCCTCCTAGCTTCGTGCGGCATGATGAAGCACGAAGCGCTCCCAGAAAATAGACCAAGAAAGGGTAGTGCAATGAATTAAGTTGTTTTTGTTGAGGACTTGAGTGTTGTGGCATTCTAGTAGGAAGAAATGGTAGTAGGAAGAAATGGGGATATCAACATGAAAAGCTATGCTTTGAACTATGGGATGGAAAGTCCAAATTTGGAGACAGCCCCAGCTGAGTCAGTAGGGATGATGATCAAAAAATCAAAAAACGATGGGAAATCAGAGCACCATAAAACCCAAAGCTGCGAATAAACAAGTTTCCCCAAACAGCATGGCACCCTCATTGGCTGGATTTGGCTGGCATAATGAGGTGGTTCCACATCCATAAACATGTCCGTGCACATCTATATATGTATTTTGCTGGCATTCCTGCTTGGATCAAGGAAGGCGCTGACAATCCAAGCAAAACAATCGTGATTGTTTATTTCCCAGTTATTTCCAACCTGCTATAAAAATCAACAATCCCCACTCCGCTTGTTTTTTCGGGGGCTCCTTCTTTTAACTCCACCTCCCCAACAGAGCCGGACCCATTGGCCTCACAAGAGCAATGGAGGCACCCAGCATTGAAGTAGCTCGCGCTGTGTACGTTGCGCCTACTGCGTAAAGCTTAGCAGTTCTGAATGGTTGGATGATGTCGGATGAACACTGCACAAGTCTGGAAACGCCTTCAACTCCCCAAAGAAATGTGGCTTTTCAATATCTACTACACTCCCCGAATTGAACGGACATTCACAGGAGCCACCTCTTACTTTTGGAATCGGAAAGGACTGTTGCGAGTGGTGAACTGTAAAGGTTTTTGGGGATCAAACAGTCCGTTTTGGCTGTTGACTACCACATGCCTTTTCGTATTGAATGTGTTTGATCTTTGGCGATGTTCCCCAATCAATCTGCCTCTCCCTCTCTCAATATATGTTGTATATATATATATGATACTACCAATACTACAATTATGTGTATATAAAAATATAAAGGATAAATGTAATATTCATATATATATATATTGTTAAGTAACAACATTGTCCAACACACAATTCGTGTACAGTTCAACAGCTGCTGGATGTCACTGTCAACATTATGGATCAACAGGCCTTGAGCCTGAAGCTATCCTGAGACTGTTTGCCAACAGTACAAAAGAGTGAGAGCGCACAGCATCAGCTGCAACATTGATTCAACAGAGCTGCCTGAATCTTTTCATGGTAGCGGAGCAGTGATCCTGGAAGCATCCAGATGAGCTCCAACAGGCAGAGGGCTTGATCCCAGAACACTGGGGGACTCTCAACAACAGCTGGAGCAACAAAGGGTAGCAGCCCAACACCACCACTGCAACGACAAGGTAAAGAAACAAACTCAACAACAAGGTGCGCAGGAAGAGGGCTTGATCCCAACTATACAGTGTGGGGGACCCTCAACAACAAGGATGGCGACGGCACATGAGATAGGATCGCCAACAGCAGGAGAAACACAAGCAGAAGCCCTAGGATCAACACACAGGCTGAAGTTGAAACCTCCAACATACGATGGAAACTACGCAACATTCGAGGAATGGAAGTACAAATTCTCAGCATACATGGGCCTACAGGACAACATCTTTCCACAACTGCTTTCAAGAGCAGAAAGAGCAACAACAGTGCTCACAGATGCAGAGCTGCTCGGTGCAGCCTCAACAATAGAGCAAGGAGAGAAATGGACACAACTTTGCAACAACCTCAAATACATCCTTATCAACATCACCAGCGGTTCAGCAGCAACAGTTTGCAGACAATACCAAGACGCAATGGGCCTAGAGGTCTACAGGCAACTGTGCAACAGGTTTGCAATACCTGTTGGAACAAGAAGCATAGGCTACCTCACAAAACTACTCAAGCCAACTTTCGACATCAACAACTTTGAGGAGTCCTTCTCAACATGGGAATTTGAGCTTGCACGTTACGAGCGTGACAACAATGCACAACTACCAGACCAAGTGAAGATAGCAGTTCTCATGAATGAGACAACAGGACCACTCCAACAACACTTACACCTCAATGCCAGCGCAACACCAACATATGCTGAAGTGAGGACAACAATCATGGAGTACTACAGAACCACAACTGCGTTCTCAAGACTTCAACAACAGTCGTCTTCAGCAGTCAGCAGCAACTTAGGAGGAGGCCCAGCTCCAATGGATATTGGAGCAACATATAAAGGCAAGGAAAAGGAAAAGGAAAGAGCAAAGGAAAAGGATTCAACAAAGGAGGTCACAAAGGAAAAGGATACCACCAAGGAAAAGGCTACGGAGGCTACGGCAGTTACAACAAAGGAAAGGGCAAAGGAAAACAACAGCAATGGTATCAGCCAAAAGGAGTAGAGAAAGGAAACAAAGGAAAGTCGAAAGGAGTTCACAACAAAGGAAAAGGAAAGAATCCAACAGCAATATGCTACAGATGTGGTCAACAAGGCCACTTGGCAAAGGATTGCCGAACAGCGGTGTACAACATTGCAGAGACACCACAGGAACAGAACCAGGATGGAACATCCCAATGGTATGACCCAAACAGTGGGTACGACAACTACTGGTACAGCAACGACCAGTCAGGCAACTACAACATCCAGCCAGTACAACAACAACAACAACAACAACAACTAGCTTTGCCAGCGCCACAAACCAACACGCAGACACCAACAATACAACTTGTGGGAGCACTGGGCCATCAGGCAGCAAGTGCCCACAATGAAGCAACCACCACAGCTCAAGCAGTGCAGCAGCAGAGAGGAGACAACGAGGTGGACGTTATGATCGACAGTGGAGCAGCAACACACGTTTGTCCAACATGGTTTGCACCAGACACACCACTGTATCCACTACAACAAGGACAAGGACCTAGGTTGAGGACAGCAACAGATGAGGATATCCCAGTGCATGGCTACAAATGGGTGTACATGCACAACACCAACAAGCAAACAATAGTTGTTCCCTTCTATGTGTGTGATGTGACGCAACCCATCATGTCAGTAACAAGACTGGCAGAACAAGGGTTCAACACACAACTTAACGAAACACCAACAATCACACACACCAAGGGATTCAACTCAGCACTCAAACAACGAGAAGGCCTATACTTCTTGCCAGTTGTGCTGATCACACTTCCAGCCAACTTGAGGCTTGAAGTCAACCAGACAGCAGAAGGAACAACAGCAAGAATAGCACCAGTCACACTGATTCCAACAGGCATGGAAGTCCTTCGCAACAAGAATGACCTATGGACATTCAACAGCCAAGGTTTCTTGGTAAGAGTCCACAGGACAACACGCAAGGCATTGTTCATGCCAGACAGCAGATGTCCAGTTCCAACAGAAAGGTTGGAGAACTACAGAAGAACAATCATACAAAGACCAAACAACAACACAGAGGTCATGGAAGAAGCATACCAAGACCTCGACAAGAAGCAACAGAAGAGGATCATACAAGGAAACAACTGGACAGGAGAAACATGGCTCAAAGTGAAACGTGGAACAGCACTTCCAGGCAACATACCACCACAACCAGCACTTCCACCAGCTAAAGAGCCAGCGACACCATCTCAACAAACCACAGTTGACCAACCACAAGCACCAATGTATCGACACAATGTGAAGAAGCCTCTCACAGAGGTAAGGCCAACAGACCAAGCAATGACCACAACGCAGCCATATCAAACAGCAATTCCACATCCAAAGGAAGTCAGTCCAACACAGGACTATTGGATCAAAGAAGGTCCATATTGGAAACGTGTGCATGTCCAACCAAGAAGGGACATGTACATTCCACAACAAACAGATGATGGACCAGACGTGACAAGACTGACAGCGTGGAGACAAACAATGGTGAAACCAACAAGTGGCAACAGAGGATATAGAATAGATGATGGCTGGACGACAAAGAGGAAAGCAACACTCGACATAGAGTGGACAGGCTCAACAAACTTTGAAGAAAACGCATCATACAAAGATGAGTTCATCACAGATGAGCCAGAGGAGCAACAAGAAGCCAAGAGAGCAAAAGGAGTGCCAACACCACAACAACCAACAGAACATGAAAGAAGAGAACACGAGCTCACACACCTTCCCTACAGAAGCTGGTGTCCAACATGTGTACAAAGCAAAGGAAGACAGGACAACCATCCAAAGCAAACAAGCAAAACACCAGTGATCCAAGTGGATCTGATGTACTACAAAGTCTTAGGAGAGAAGCAGACAACATCAGCCCTCACAGCAGTGGACGTTGAAACAGGCATGTGTATGGCAGTCCAACTTGAGAACAAGACACAACACGTACAATACCTGTCAGTCTGCCTTCAACAATTCCTGATGGAATGTGGCAGAACACAATCAATCCTCAACAACACCGTTCTTCAGTCAGATCAAGAAGATTTCATCATCTCCTTGCTCAAGATGGTGGCAACAGCCATGGGCAGCAACATAGCAGTCAGGCAAGCACCAGCCTACACATCACAAGCACAAGGAAGCGTTGAACGTTTCCACAGAACATTGATGGGCCAAGTCAGAGCTCTCAAACTCCAACTGGAGACCAACTATGGCATCAAGCTCAACAGCAAGCATCCCATCATGCCGTGGCTTGTCAAACACGCAGCATACCTGCTCAACAGGTATTCCATCCACTCAGATGGAAACACAAGCTACTATAGACGATGGGGTAAAGAACACAAAACACCAATATGTGAATTTGGTGAAACAGTTCTTTACATGCTACCAACAGCAAAGCAGATGCCAAAGATGGAAGCAAGGTTCTACCCAGCCATTTGGCTAGGTAAGGACAACTCAACAAACGAGAACATACTTGGCATCAGCAACAAAGTGGTCAAAGCAAGGACCATAAGAAGACAAATAAAGCCAGACAAGTACAACAAGCAGTTGGTGGACATCATCAACTCTTCGCCAGCCATGATACCACCAACAACACCAAGCATTGTGGTACTACCACAAACTGCTGCAGCAAAGCAGCAGACAACAACAAGTACACAGACTCAGCAGAGTCCACAACCAAAAGCCTTGGTACAACCACACATTACACCACCACCAGCACTTACAGACCTTCCAATGGCAACAGTGCCAGCAACTCAGCCAGCAAGGCAGCCAATTCCATTGCCGACACAAGGCAAAAGAGAAGTAGCAGATGAGATCACACAAGGCAGCTCACCAAAGCAAGCAAGAACAACCGAGAGAGCCACAGCAGCAAGCAGACCTGAGACAGCTCAGGAGCCACCAACAACAAGGATGAGGATATCACAAGTCACAGTCACAACAAAGAAAGGACAGAAGATAGAAGCAACATCAAATGAGGATGAGCAGGAGATCAAAGCAGAAAAGATTCTCCTGGAACCTTGGGTGAGCAACACCGAAGGTTTAGACAAAGAACAAACAACAGAAGGAATGAAGCAAGAGATTAAGCCAATGAAGGAACAAGGAGTGTACACAGAAGTACACATAAGTCAACTCACACCAGAGCAACGCAAGAAGATCATCAAGTCAAGATGGGTTCTTCGACAGAAAGGCAACACAGTTCGAGCACGAATTGTAGCAAAGGGCTACACAGAGGAGATCAATGACAACGACGACATGTTCGCGTCAACACCAATCTTCTGCGTTCTGAGGATGCTACTCGTCTTGGCACTTTGCAACAACTGGATTTGTCTCACAGGAGACATTTCAACAGCCTTTCTACATGCAGCAGCAGCAACAGCAGATCTTTTCATGTATCCACCAGCAGAGTTCTACAACGCCTTCGACCAGATCGTCTGGCGGCTCAACAAAGCCATCTATGGCTTACGCAGCAGCCCAAAAGCATGGCAAAATCACCTGGCAGAGGTGATGCAACAACTTGGACTACGACGACTTGTCAGCGAGCCCAACGTCTACGCAACACCACAGGGAGATGCATACATACTATGCTACGTCGACGACTTGCTCTTCATTGGACAACAGGAGACGGTCAACAAGCTGTTCAAGAGCATCCAGCAACACCTCCTACTCTGTCCAACAGGAGAACTCACAGTCGGCAACACCATCAGCTTTTTGGGCAGAAACATCTGCAACAAAGGTGACTACTACGAGATCAGCTTAGCAGACAGCTACACAACTCAGATACTGGAAGAAGCCAGCATGCTCAACTGCAACCCAGCACCAGCACCAGGCAACAACACTCTGAAAGCAACATCAGAGATGGAACAAGAACTCAACAAAGAAGAACACGCAGCCTACCAAAGAATGGTTGGCAAGCTACAATGGATGACCTACACAAGGCCAGACATCGGCTTTGCAACAAAAGAACTTGCAAAAGCACTGACACAGCCAACAACAGCAGACCAGCAGAAATTGAAGCAATTGCTCAGGTACATCAAGGGAACACAACACTACAAACAATACGTGAGACCTACAACCAAGACACCAACAGCTGAAGCAGTACCAGACATCCAAGTCTTTGTCGACAGCGACTGGGCAGGATGCGCAACAACGAGGAAGTCAACAACAGGATTTCTAATCAAAGTCTTCGGCGCAACAATCTACTACGGAAGCAGAACACAGGTAACAATTGCGCTGAGCAGCGCGGAAGCAGAACTCTATGCGATCAACACAGGAGCAACAGAAGCACTCCACATCAGCAATTTCCTGAAGGAAGCTCTCAACATGAAGAAGATCAACATCCGCATATATACCGACTCATCAAGCGGAAAGAGCATGGCAACAAGGATTGGATCATCAAAGAAGGCCAAGCAAATCGAGCTCAAGCACCTGTTTATACAACAGCTGGTCGCACATGACCTCGTGAGGATTGTCAAGATCAACACCGTTCACAACCCGGCCGACATCTTCACCAAGTATGTCGCGACAGAGACGCTTTTGCGTCACATCAGTGATGTTGGCATCAGCACCCAGCGTCACTGAACAACAAACAACAAAGAGCAACAACAACAACAACAACAACAACAACAACAACAACAACAACAACAACAACAGTTTCACTGCAGCCAGGCGTGTTAATGTGCGAGCGCGTGCACAACGTGCGAACATCGTGCGTGGCATACACACACAAACATACATTTCTTTTTGTGCCATGGTGTCAACAAAGGTTGACAACATGTTCTATATCTACGTTATCTACTTCAACATGGAGTATATCAACATATTCATTTACTGGGAAGTTTCAACATGGTGGCCAACATGGAGCTTCAACTCAGTGATTTTCTTTCTGGAACATGACTGTCTTAGACAACATGTCGGATTGCAACATGAATTCGTTTTGTCGTTTTGATGACCATCGAGGAGTCCAACTCCATCAAACCAACAGAGACGGCTGGGGAGTCAACCAACACGGTGATCCCAGCACTTTTGGGCAGCCAACGTATGCCCAACTTCGACAAGTTGATCTTAGCGCCTTCGCCACAACTGGCGCTCACAACAATGTACATGCACGCAACAGAGATGATGTTACAACGAAGATTCCAACAAAGTGGCTCATGATTACCTGGGTTGAGGATGTTCAACAACATCGTCTTCGAACAGGCAACCAGGTGATCAACATGTTCAACAGGGGCTACATGTATCCACAGAAACAGATCGAGAGTGGATGCAACCTTCGTTTCACAACGTTTGAGCTGGCATCCCAACAGATCTGGGAGACCAATGCAGATGGAGGCAACACCATGCTTCAACAGATCTGCAACTATTTCCAGCGGAACAAGGACTGGATGTGGACCTACAACATCCCGGTCCAAGTGTCCAACATGAACGTGGAATCAACACAACAGGAGAAGAGGCTCGTACTCCAATGTTTGGAGTATGGTGGAGCACAGATGCTCCATCATCTCACAACATCCACCAGGGATGCTGTGACGGAGATGCTGCAACAGATGCACAGCACCAGCATCACCAGCGGCATCAACACAGGCAACATCCTGTCCCAAGGAGCCAAAACAGTTGAGAGGATCAGAGGCAACAGCCACCTGGCAACATGGGTCGAGCAACAGAGGACAGAAGAGATGATCAACAACCATTTCAAAGAGATCGATGTGTGGCGCCTCAACAATTTGCCACTCACCATGCCCAAGGATGAGATCCAACAGTTGCTGCGTGAGAATTGCGCAACAAACGATGATGATCAACAGATGGAAGGATGAGAAGTCATCCAACAGGTGAGACTGGCACCTCAACCAACGGTCTTTGGATCTTCAGCAGATCCCTGCGCAACAAGAGGTTCAAACGTGAGAGCCGGGAATGCGCAAAATTAGATAAGTGTTTGATCAACATCTGCGGCTGGGCAACAGATGTAAAACTACAAGCCATCAGCCCTGTACAGAGATCAACACCTAATCCAATAGTATCAACATAATGTGATTGCGTTTCAACAATGTTTGTTTTGTGCAATGTGTTGGAAGCTCCAA
>CAMXCT020000687.1:167500-222550 GCA_947184155.2 Cladocopium goreaui | reverse complement strand
GAAGGTTTTACACAGAGAAGTCTTTACCCTAAGGAGCTTTTGCACACAAACGTCTAGGAGCTTTTTCACACAAAACTTTTTACACGAAGAAGGCCTTTCTGGTCGTTACCTTTCTGCTTCTTCCTTCTTTTTTTGGCTTGTTTCCCGCCGTCTGGGCTTCGTGCCTGCTGGCTTGCGCGTTTCTGGCTGTCAGTTGCCCGCGTTGTCCTGTCCGGCTCGCTTTCGGCCGTCTGTGGTTCCTACCTGCTTGGCTGGGCGTCTCTCCCTTCTTCAACCCCTGGATTAGGCCATCCGTTGTGTTAGGCATCCCCTTTACACAAAGGAGCTTTTTACACACAGAATGTTTTACACAGAGAAGTCTTTACTCCAAGGAGCTTTTGCACACAAACGTCTAGGAGCCTTTACACACAGAAGCTGTTACACAAAGAAGTCTTTACACAGATATATAGCTTTCACACACAGACGCGTTTACACACAGAGGCTTTTACACAGAGAAGCCTTTACACTTTACACAGAGAGTTTTTACACACCGAAGCTTTTACACACAGTGAAATCTTTACACAGACATTTCACACAGAGAAGCTTTCACACGTAGAAGCTTTTACACAAAGAAGTCTTTACACAAAGTGGTTTTTACACACAGAAACTTTTACACACAAAAGCTTTTACACAGAGAAGTCTTTGCACAGAGGCGTCTTGACATGAAGTCACAAGTTGAAATTGGCAGCAGTTCTTCGGGAAAAACCCTTGGCAGGAGCTTTCGGGCACTCACTTGCTCCCCAAAAAAGCCGTCTATTTCCAACAAAGTTCCTGTTCTTTTTTTTTCAAAAAACGTAAGGAATATATTTCTGAAGCAGGTCCCCATCCAAAAGCTTTCCAGCCCCCACACTGCGATGAAATGGAGGGCCGAGAAATCCGGCGGAGCCGACGAGGGGCGTTAGCCCTTAAATCCGGCGACGCCTCGCCGTGTAGTGTGGGGAAGCTAAGCATAGCTTTAGCTACCCGGGGGCGCGCCCCTGCCGCCGACCCTCCCCAAAAATCCTTTAGCCTGGTGGGGTTTTCACGTTTTTCGGGGTCTGGGGTGGACAAAAAGAGGGTAAAATTTGAAGATGCGTTTTGGAGGTTCCAAAAATCGGAAAAAAGTACCGTTTTGACACATTTTTCGGACGATTTTTCGCTTTTCGGAAGTCACAAAATGCTGTAAATTACAACATTTTTGCGTTTTAACGTCGTTGGCGGGAGCCATGCAAAAACGCAGAAAATGCTGTAAATACCAGTACTTTTTGGACCCGAGATGCACAAAACACTGCAAATACCAGTGTTTTTGAAAGCCAAGCAAAAAAACATTGTAAATTACAGCATTTTTGGCGGGTTGATCGCAAAAAATGCTGGTATTTACAATGTTTCTGCAATTTCAAGCAAACGTGGAAGGCACGAAACACTGTAAATAGCAGTGTTTTGGCAACTTTTGGACGCCGAAACGCTGGTATTTACGCAGTTTTTTGCTTGTGACGGGGCCACTCCCCTGTAAATTACAGCATTTTTTGCACTTTTTGAACCGATTTTTTGTCTTGATGAATGCAAAAAACGCTGGTATTTACACGTTTTTCAAAAAATCGAAGATCGTGATGTGAACGAAACTCTGTAAATAAGAGTGTTTTAGCCACTTTCGGGGACTAAAACTGTGGTATTTACACGGGTTCTTACCATCTCACAGCACAAAATGCTGTAAATTACAACACTAGGCATAGGCCAACATAGCCTCAAGATGGGCCAACATAGCCCCAAGATGGGCCAACATAGCCCCAAGATAGGCCGCCGACCCTCAGCATGTCATGTTCGCAAGTTCAGATGACATCCCCCTCTCTCTTTCCCTCCCCCGATCCCTACCGGCGTCGCCGGTGTGCGAAGCTCTACAATATGTCAATGTTTGAATGCAGAATACACACATGTTCTACTAGTACGTCCATGCTGCAGGATCCAGGTTTCCCTCCAGGACTGTCATGATTTCCCCCAGCGGGATCGGGAGTTAGCTAGTGGGAGCAGTGCTCCCAGGAAGGACACTTTTGGGGATACAAGATCAATATGTGCATATAATATTATAGTTTGTCCACGTTTATCCATGTTTATCTTTCGAAGGACCCATGTGGGGCAACAATGCCGTTTATGAAGACACTGCCATTACCTGCCAAATTATCGTAGATTACTGTACTTCATGCTAGCCTTATATTATAAATCCCTTCTCAGGACAGATGGCTGCTTATTGGATATATGTGATTATTTATAAGACTTAATCACTGGGCCACCCCTTCAAAATGCACTTTCGCCCTCTCCTTCGCGTAACTCTCGCGGAACTTTCGCACAAATATCCCTAGAAGTTAACCACTCATATCATATGGTGATTCCTAATATCTAACTGTCACGAAACTTTCGCGAACTCCAAAAAGAAAACGTTCGCAAGGTTTCGAAACGCAGCATTCGACATCATAACTCTTTGCAAGGACCTTTGAATTAAATCAATCACTATATACTGTTTTTGTTTTGCTGCTAATATGTGTGAGTGAGTGTCGTGTGTTTTCTTCTGGATGGGCTGTTATTCTTTGTGGATGCGTATATGCATATGCTGCATATGCGTAGGAAGAGGTTGGTGCGGATGGAAACCCAAACTGCAAAGTTGTGTGTGTGTGTGTTTTATTGTATATGAAAAGGCATATCATATGATGAAGCGACACACACAGGCGTGTGCTTGTGAAAGCACGTACGGTACATATACTACATGGAATATGTGCGTGTGTACATATATATATATATATATATGTGTGTATACATATATATATATATGTATACGTATGTATATATATATGCACGTGTATATATATACACGTGTATATATAAGGATAGGTATATGTATGTATGTATGTATGTATGTATGTATGTATGTATGTATGTATGTATGTATGTATGTATGTATGTATATGTATATATATATATATCATTATATATCGATTGTTTATTTACTTATCTATATGTTTATTCATTTATTGATTTTGTTAGTTAGTTACAGTATCTATATGTTTATTCATTTATTGATTTTGTTAGTTAGTTATCTATTTGTTTATTTATTCATATATTTATATGTATATTTATGCATATAATTACATATTATGTATATGATTGTCAGATGTTGTGTAAATGTACATGTACATATCACAAGCAGGATGTGCATATAGTTGCATGTACATCCATCCAGAAAAATGTGATTTCATGAGACGTCGACGTGCATCTGCGAAATGCGCGCAGTGGCAAGAGAGTGAAAGGATGTTTTCGTGCTGAGTCCACCACTTCTGAAGGAGCGCGAGCTCTCCAAATGTCTGCCCTGCTGACATTGTGGTGACCTGAGTACTGTATCCGGCACTGTACCCAAAACAAGAAAGACAAGATTGCGGTCCAGATTGAGAACATTGAGCTCGACACCAGGGCTCCATGGAGCATCATTTCAAGACCCGTTCCATGCGCAACGTAGAAGTACCTGGAGCAAGAAACAACATTGTAACATGAATTATCTATTTTCAAAGCCTATGCTATGGAGGATGTTTTTGAGAGGTGAAAACGTGTACGGTGTGCAGTGGTACGGGTGTGCGGTGCGGTCGTGCGTCGGTGACGGTACGGTCGTACAGGTGTACAATGCGATATGTACAATGAACAGTAAGTTGTATGTACGATTGTACGCTCAGTGTGGTACAAAGTATGCAAATCCTTATATGTTACATAACTTACATAACATAAATACGATCAAATTAATGGGTATACCACCTATCCGGTTAACATGAAATCTTATGAAGTCAAAACTTGGTTCAATCATCAAGAATCTAGAATCTAGAACCAAATCATATTTTAATTTTAAATTCTAAGTCAAGTCGAGTCGAGTCATACAAAAATCCATATTCTCATCCAGTCTTGAGTCTTGACTCTACTATTGCCTTGATCTGAATCAGGGAAACCAGAGACTCCCCATTTTTTTCCTCTTCCATATTCGTTCACGAAGCGGTTGAGTCATGGTTGGCCGCAACTGCTGTGCTGGGTTCGCCTGATCCATAGCCTTCTGACCGATAGTCTTCTCTAAGACTCTAAGAATTACATTGTTCATTGGTTCAAGTTCACCCACTGTTCATATGAAGGTCATATGGTTCCACATAGTAGTTATTGTTTTTGTTTATTATTGTTTTTGTGACTATGATCCAGAATCTAGAATCTAGAATCTAGAATCTACATTGATGTAAAGTAAAGGGATGATGATTTAAAATTTAATTGAAGTTGAAGTAAGTTATATGATTCAGGATTCTGGCACTGGATCAGTGAATGACGCTGCATGCCTCAGACTCAAGATTCAGTTGTCTGGTCTGACATATCGTTTCCATGCTGGTCATCAGTCCAGTTATACTGTAATATCAGAGTTGATGTATTGAATTGTGTGACGTTGTACAAATGTAATAATAGAAAATTATAACTATCGTATTTAGTAGTCATGTCTACATCACATTGAATCAAATTGAATCAAACCTACAAAGTATCAGGATTCATAATTCATAAGTCCAGTATCAATTGAATGAATAAATTGAATCATGGAATCAATATCAACCGAATCGAATCAAAAATCAAAACCAAAACTTAACCAACTACAGGTCCTTTGGGTATCCGAACATGACGACTCAGCAATATACCGTACCATATACCAATCGCAAAGCAACATGCTAGTAGTGTACAGTGAGTCTATCACTCACACACCAAGCTCCGGCAGATCCACCGCAAAATGCGATGGTGTGACTTGATCTGACTCATCCAAAACTCCAGGAATTAGGTATTCCTTCCCCAACAACAACCAATTGAAAATACTTGATAAATTATGCATCGGTATAATTCATGAATCATGAATTCATAGTCCTAGTCTTAGTGTTGAGTAAATGTATGATGTTTGATTGACAATGAATCACCATAGGAACTTGTGATTCACAGATTGGTTCATCATTGAAACCAATTGAAACTGAAACAAAGATAACGTCAGATGGTCAAATAATCTAATAAATTTTGGTTACATCACCAATCACCAATAGAATAAATAGATTAGATTGATTATAGTAGATTCATAGATTCATAGAATAACCCAACACCATGGAGTTACGTCGAATTTTGGGCTAAGTGATCCAACAAAGCTGATGTTTCACCCTCTTGTTCGCTTTCAGATTCGGTTCTGTAGTTCAGCTCCATGCAAATCGCGATGAGGATGGATAAGCACACTGTTGAGCTGAATCTTAGTTCGAATGCCCACATCACTGACGGAGTCATGGATTATGTATGCATCATGAATCATGAACCTTGAAAAAAAATATATGCAACAATTTATAAAAATAAACTCTATAAACTATAAACACAAACATAAAATTCAGATTTTATCAAATATAGGTAGGTAGATGGAAATTAGTGTGGTTTGGGTTTTTGCTTTGGTTCAAAATTATTTAGCCCAGAGTTCAGCATAGGACCAAACAAGTTAGTCATAAAATAAAATCATAACATTTTGTATGTTGAGAATTGATAGGATATTATATAATAATATATGTAAATTCGACATGATCTGACCTGGTATGATATGAATGGATCAAGTTGTTCCGAGTTATGAATCATGAAAACTATGAAATGAAATTGAAATTGAAATGAAATAAAAGGTAAATATGAACTGAACAGCCCATGAAGTTTCTTATAATTCACCAGTATGATTCTATGTTTGGATCAGTTTTGAAAGTTTTGAATTTAATTTAAATTGATTCAGAGTCATATTAATGATTCGATAATGACAAGGATTAGATGCATGATTCATGATTCATGATTCATGCTTCATGATGATGATGCTGATGATTCACAATTCATGATTCATGATTCATGATTCATGATTCATGATGATGATGGTGATGGTGATGGTAGAAAAAATGATCACATCAAATCATGAAAACATGCAAAGCCGGTATAACAGTATAACAACAACACATAACTAACATAAAATAAATCGTGTAAATGGATTATGTATGATTCGTGATTCGTGATTCATGATTCATTGTTTTTGGCATTTATGCCAATTCTAGTCACCAATCAATAAATTACTTGTAACATCTAATCGATCACAATGTTCCCAGTTTACTAAATGCTTTCAAGAGACGCGTTCCCTGCAAGGTCAGTCATTTGTGTCTCCGACAACTTGTCCATAGTCTCCGCATTGAATCGTATGCCCTGTAGGTGAAGAAGTTCACGTCCCAACAACAGGCGTCCCCTCTCCAAATGCCACAACTTTGTCGATGGCAAGATTGTTGGAACTTCCTGAGAGAGTCACCAGTCGTGAGTCATAAGTTTATGAGTTGTGAGTCTGAGTCTCAAAGTCTTAAATCAAAAACTTAGTCTTAGCCATCATAGTTGAGTCATAGTCATAGTAGTATTCTAGTATATTAGTGCTGTTGGTGGTGGTAGTAGTAGTAGCAATATCAGTAGTAGTAGTAGTAGTAGTAGTAGTCGTCGTCGTAGTCGTAGTCGTAGTGGTAGTGGTAATAGTGGTAGTAGTAGTTGCAGGTAGTAGTACTTAGAGACTTAGAACTTATAATTATGTAACTCATATTCTGTATGATTCACATAATATAACTTATAACTGCTTAGAAAAACATAACTCAAGGAGTAAGTCTAAGTCCAAGTCAAAGTAGTAGTAGTGGTGGTGGTGGTGGTAGTAGTAGTAGTAGTAGCAGTAGCAGTAGCAGTAGCAGTGGTAGTAGTAGTAGTAGTAGCAGAAGTGGTAACAGTAGTAGCAAGTAGTAAGTAGTAAGTAGTAAGTAGTAGGTAGTAAGTAGTATGTAGTAAGTAGTAAGTAGTAAGCAGTAAGTAGTAAGTAGTATGTAGTAAGTATTAAGTATTAAGTTTTAAGTAGTAGTAATAGCAGCAGCAGCAGCAGCAATACTAGCAGATATCAATATTATAAATTATAAACTATATGTTCTACTTTCTTATTTCTGCCATAGTAACTTTCCAGCATCTAAGACTCTAAGACTGATTTAAGAAAGTGTAGCTAAGCTAAGTTATATAATAATTGTAGCTATATGATTTTATTGTATTATATAATATAGTTATATGATATGATATATGATAGTTATTATAAGTTATAATATTATGAAGTTATGATGTAATGTAGATTCATGTAGATTTAATTAGTACGTTAAGCAGGTAAGTAGTGATATGATCCATATGATATATGATATGATATGATTGATAAGAATAAGAATAAGAATCAGAATAGGAGTTATAAGTTGGTAATGTTAATAATTAATAGTTAATGGTTAATTAATACAATGTGAAATTTAAATATATATATATATATTAGGCCCTAGAGTCCTAGAGTCCAGTCTAGTCATCTAGTCTAGTGAGTCTAGTGGTGTCCTAGTCTAGTGACTAGTGTGTGTGTCAGTCTAGTCTAGTCTAGTCTGGTAACACTTGTCTTGTCGTCTTGTCACTAGTCTGACATTAGTCGAATCTACCCCTCCCCCCCTCCAAAAAAAAAATGTAGTCCGGAGTCGTCAGTAATCAGTTTTGGTCCGGCTTCGTAGATTTCGACGATCTGTTCATTTTTTTTTTTGGAGGGGGGAGGGGGGAGATGTCCAGTCGTCCAGTCCATCAATGTCTACCAAGAAACCTGTTGACCTGAACTTGGCGTCCTGTTGGCCGAATGGTAAAGATCACCGTATACCAATGGCGCCCTGCCCATCGCCCTGTTGGTTGCAGACTCGTTCATCAGAAACAGAACGTTCTGGCAGGGACATTTGAGAAAGAGAGAAACATGAAAGTGATGAGGCAATGAACTTTCTATTTTCTTCTAGTCGTCTAGAGTACAGTCAGGTTACTAAGTTTCTAGTTATGTGATATGTCACCTCTCTCATATAGTCAACCCCAGCCTCACGTTCACGTAAGCTCAGAGTATCGAACCATGGATTCTTCTCCAGCTCATGCGGTGTCTGCAAAGGCCACGGAATGCCGCCTGGGCACCGGGTTGGAAACTTGTGTTAACTACTAACATGATGTCAACAAAGAAAAGCCACATTAACACTACTGATGATGATTGTGATGATGATGATGATGATGATGATTCACAAAACACCATAATCTTTTAAGAATGTTTACATGTACTACAAGAGTTCATGAGTTGTTTTGAAAAAAACAACTACTGGTTGGTCACGGGTAACAGATGTCTCTAGTCTCGATAAATAAACTAATAATTGGAAATTAGAATGGAATCTGGAGTGGTGAATATGAGTTGTCTATGTCTATGGCTACCTTTGTATATATCTGATAATGATAGTGATAGTCTATCTATACTATTTGTATATAAGTATATGATAATATATAATCTATATCATGTTGTATGTGTCTTGAGTCATGCAAGAAAAATAACTGATACTTGAGACATACATCGTATTTCAAACTTCAAACCAAGACACGTGCTTCTGCCAGTTGCTGATGTGTTTGCTGCCATTTCCCACTAGAGGCAAGGTCAAGGCCTTCTGCAACTGCAGACTTCTCCTTCTTAGCCTTCGGTTTTGCCACCTTAGCTCCCTTTGTTTTGATGATTGTTGTCGTCCCAACATTTGGATCCTCATCGACCTTTCCTTCAGCCTTTGCTCTCAAATTGATGCGCCGATTCAACTCGGCTTGAACTTGTGGGGAATCATCTGGAAGCATGAAATCCTCCTTGGGCACAGCAACCAAAACCAATGGACACATACTAAGAACTAAGTATATAATAAGTATATAATATAGCATAATATAATGTAATATAATTCAAGTTGGTTAATATTTATAGTATTGTATATTAGAACATATAAATATATATATATATAAGACATTATAATTATATAAATAGTTAATCTTTATTATATATATACTATGTATCAACTTCAACATTATAAACTATAGTTGTTACATTATGAGTGTTAATTGTTAATACTATATGCATAATTAATATTATATTTATTTATTTATTTATTTATATACTATATTAAATTAAATTAAAATATATTATATTATAATGTAATATAATATTATATTATATTGTATTGTAGTATAGTATAGTATAGTATAATAATTTATTATATAATAATACTAGTAATAATATATATATATATGTATAAATCAATTAAAGCATAGTATATAATATTATGTTTAATAAACTATAACAGTATTATATTATAGTTGTTTATAATTATAGTATAATTGAATTGAATTAAATTAAATATTTTATATTAGAGTACATTATTCACAAGATTCAATGTGATCTAGGATCTAGAATCTAGAATCTAGAATCTAGAATCTAGGTTCTAGATATTCTAGATTTCAAAAGCTTTGTGGTGAATTACACTCAAAAATCAAAATCTATTTATGTGAGACAAGCATCTGGAAGCTGACATTTCAATCGCATCATTGAGATATGGCGTTCCATGCGTTGAAATGAAATATCAGGGTGCCTCTGCTTGCAAAAGCCCACCAGATATATGCGGACACGTCGCTGAGGCAGCCCGAAATCGGATGCCACTAGGCGAAATGTCTGAACCAAATACTCAGCGGCTTCTAGCACCCTGATGATACTCTGTAGATTGCCCTCAGAGTCATCACCCTCAAGGTCTACGTTCTCAAGTAGGAACCACTGGGGACGTAGAACCCTGATTGTGGAGGCACAGCTTTTGAATGTGCTCACACTCGATGTTTCCTGGGCACATGTGTCCCAATGGTTATCATCTAGTAACAAACCAAACAACTTGTGAATCACTAAACCATGTGAGACTAATGTGATGATATGATATATGTAAGTTATGTTATGATTCATGATTTATGTGTTTTAAAATTTAAAAGAAATAAACAAACTAACACAATGTATGTTTGTTTATTACTTATTACTTATGACTTATGAATTATGGCATTTGCTAGTCATTTAACTTAACCTAACAGCATCATGTAAGATTTAATTTAATCATAATAGCTAAATAATATCTATTTAACTACTAATTATGTTTTTTTTGTAACTACTATTATTTTTGTTTGTCCTGTTATATTGTTTTGTAGGTCTTGTGATTGAGTCTTGTGTCAGAACTTGCATGCAAATTGCAATTACAATTATTATAAATTATAAGATTATATGATTATATGGTGGTTGAACTATGAACTTTATGTTGGCTCATCATCCTAATCTCTCCGAATATGGATAGAAGAACAACAACAACAACACCTATCTACTACTAATCTATCATGTTGATAGTTTGTGTAAATTAGTATTGGTCTTAGTCTTAGTCTTAGTCTACTACTACTACTACTACCACTACTACTAGGAGTAGGAGTAGTAATAGTTTATGACTTTATGATTCTAGATTCTAGATTCGAAGTTCTAAATTCTAGATTCTAGATTTCTGAGATTCTAGATTTCTTAGATTTCATAGAATTTAGGATCTAGAATCTAGAATCTAGAATCCAGATTGATATAATGGTTAATAACAATATATAGAATATATATTATATTACTATATATCTACTAAATCTATTATCTAATTATCTATACTACATAGCTATACTAATAGTCAACATTAAAAATTAAAGAAAAAAATAGTCATTAATAATTATTAATCGATTAGATAAGACATCCTACATATTTGTTTCCCCTTACCTGTAAGAAATTCACAGCTCACTCGCAATGCGATGTGACTACCAAAAAAAAATAGAGCCAAGTAGCATCCATGTCCTCAAAGATTGCACGTTGCAAGGCTGTCCAGTCCGGGTGGAGTTTGGAAAATGACTTGCAGCTGAATCCTCCATTGAATCTCCATAGAAAGTCTGTCAGAGCCTTAGTCATAGAAAGTCTGTCAGAGCCTTAGTCATGTAGCTGCTATAGCTGGCAACACTATCCGATAAATTAATATACATCTATTCTATTTGATTACATATGTTTTTTTTCCTTTTATGTTTTTTTTGATGGTTAGACAAAAGGAACACTCAATATAAAAAAAAACATCGAATCATCATTATCATAATTTAATGAACTATTAGTCATTGTTGTTAGTGATAAAGAATTAAATTTGATAGGTTGCAAATATAAAATAATAGTTTAGTAGTTTAGTTTAATCATTAATACTATATACATATATTGATTAACTATTGCTTATAGTATTTATGAATATTATCAGTATTGCTAAATTTCAAATTACTGTGTGTAATTGTGTTGTATACCAGATTGGAACCAAGCCACACATGCCCCACCATGTCGCACACAATCTCGCAACTCAGTCATGACCTTGGTTGCATCCTCAAACAAACAGAAGTCTTCGTCGGGGAAAGCTTGAAGGATGTGCTTCTGCTTGAATGGAATCCACTCCGCTGTGAACTCATGCACAACCTGCCGACAATGCAGGCAAAAAAAAAAAACACATTGACTTAACTAGATTTGACTAGACTCCAAGACTACTGTAACTTACTATACTATAGTTACTATACTATACTATACTATACTATACTATTGTTTTTTTCTAAAACAAACAATATATAAAAATGTTATGTTTATATAATACTTATATAATACCAGTCAGTGTCATAATCATAGTTGTACAATATATCTAACTATTTAATATACATTATATAATCATACATTACATATTATATTATATATATATTTGAAATGTAATATATAATGCCAAATTGTATTATATAATATTAGATTATATATTCATAGTAATTTATATCATATTTTATTTTACTAGATATTAAATATTTTACAATATATATATATATATTCCATATGTTATTATCTAGTATACATTATATATTGTTTATTTTGTTATGGTTTATATAAATTTGAATATTATATTATCTTATATTATATGAAATTATATTATATTATATTATTGTTACATTATATTATCTTATATTATTATTACTTACATTATTATAATTATACTATATTAAATTATATTGTATAATATTATATTATATTATATTTTATTAAATTATATATTTTTAAAAAATGTTTTATATTTTATTTTATTATTACTATAATATTAATTAAATAAATACTATATTACATTATATTATTAGTATTATTATATCATTTTAATATAAAATTAAACTATAATACTATAATTATTTTATATATTATATTATTTATATTATTTATTAAGTGTTATTTTATATTATATTAATTTTATTAATATTTAATATAATATTAATATAAATTGAATAGTGTATTTTGTTATATTATATAAAATTTAATCATACTATTTTTTTAAATATAAAATAAATATAATAAAATAGTATACAGGAAATTTGTAAGATGCCACCAAAAAAAAACGAGCCTGTAGTTGGTCAGTCGCCTCCGGTACGATAGTGTCGAGTGCGTTCTTGAGAGCTTTCATGATCATCAAGAAGCTTCCAGTGCCAGTGAAGTAATCACCAACCTCCAAGTAACGTGGAAAAGCTCGTACTTTGCCAGATACGTCAACACCGCTTCGGATCAATTTCTGCAACATTGTCTAACAGGGGTGACAGAGGATTCTCTGTGTCATGAACTGTGCTACTTTCATAAAGACAAATTCAATCAGTTCAATTCTAATAGCTGCAATCTAACATCTTGAGTATTGAATCGTGTGTTGTGAGTTTTGAGTTTTGATTTGATATAACATGTGTTTAGAGTTTAGAGTAGTCTAGAGTCTAGAGTCGTCTTTTAAAAGTTTAGTTAGTGTTTAGTTACGTTGTGTTTGTCGTAGTCTTGAGTTTCAGTCTTGTGTCATGGAGTCCTGGAATAAGTCTTAGTCTGAGTCTTCTTAACTTAACAGTTTTGTTTCCCGCCTTGGCAGCACTACCCAGAATGCACTTGATGGATGGATGATCTGTAGAAGGTGCAGGTGGATATCGAAAGTGTAGGTCAGATTCGCCTTCAGTCTCATCAGTTTCATTGCCATCTCCGGTTGTTTCGATGGTGTTGCCATCTCCGGTCTTTTCGACATTGTTGGTCTCATCCATGTCCTTAGCGTCAGTTGCGTCAGCAATCCCTGGAGTGTCGTTGGCAACAGCATCGGACTGAAATAACGACTCAGTCTTTGTCAGGTCTATGTTCAAGATGTCAATAATGATGTTGATGTTGTAGCCATGATCATTGCCAGAACATATTACATAGTTCAGGTATTCATGGATATGTCGACACTGATCTT
The DNA here is from genome assembly GCA_947184155.2 of Cladocopium goreaui. Taxonomy (NCBI): domain Eukaryota; class Dinophyceae; order Suessiales; family Symbiodiniaceae; genus Cladocopium; species Cladocopium goreaui. Next base: position 209,282 of record CAMXCT020000687.1, on the reverse strand, counting down.
GGTGAGGAATTTCATCACTACACCATGCCATTTTGAATTCATCGATCTCCTCAGAAGCTGTGATGCCTTCCTTGGCTGCCATGACATTAATATATTGAGTCCATAGTGTGCTGGATTTGCAACATTCAGCGATGGTTTGCAACTTCTCGAGTGCTGCCTCACGAAGATCTGGAGAATGTTTGGCATTCTTCATCAACGATTCATCCAACAATGTGCTGCCATTTGCTTGTAGAAAGCAATCAAATTGGCTCAACACAGTGTAGATGTCGACAAGGTCGACTGGATCAGCGTCGAATGGTTTGACATTGGTGCTCTCACAAAACTGCGCAAACAAATCATGCTTCTTCACTGCCTCCACCAACAAATGAATGGACTTGCCTTCGGTTGGAATCTCGACTTTGATTGGAGCGTTATCTTCAAATCCTGTTGCAGTTGATGTCTTCTCAGTCTCCTGCTTCTCAATTGTCTCTGCAGCTGGAACTTGGTCTGTCGAAGATCCTGAAGCTGATGCTTTCACTGATTCTGAAGCTGGTTGATCAGGTTGTCTCTGTTCAGAATCTATGGTGTCCATTTCGTCCATGAGGGTTTCAAGTGAAGCAACAAGTGCATCATCTTTGCTGGCATCATTTTCCTCCAACTTCGCGCGCTTCATCTCCGGCTCTGCAGATACTGAAGTATCTGGAGTCGGTTCCTGCCGACCAAAAAAAGAAATCTAACAAAACCTGATAAAAATATGGACCAGACACATTGTTTATGGTTTCATACTGAACACATGATCGAACCGCATCATCAATTTTATATTTGTATAGTTGAAGTTAAAAGATAAAATTGAAATTGAAACAACAAAGCAACTTTCAGATTTATAATACGAATGATGAATGATGGTGGTGTTGGTGTTGGTGGTGTTGTTTGGGGTGATGGTGATAATGAATAATGATGATGATGATGATGATGGAATGATGATGAATAATTTTAATTTTAATTTAATTATGATTATGATTTATGATTCATGATTCTGAGTATATTTGAAATTTAAAATGTAAAACTATATAATGATTATAACTAACTTACAACTAGAATGAATGATGACAATGATAATAAATAATAATAATAATTAATAATAATAATAATAATGATAATTTTCATGATAATGATGAATATGATGATGATGATGATACTGATTGATTATAGTTAGTAGTGATTATTGTTATTAATTATTAATAATGAATGATTATGATAAAATTATGAGTATGATTTTGATTATCAATGAATCAATTATAGTGGTGGTGATAATGATCGACCATAGTAATAGCCAAACCCAATGCGTTGCCTGCTTCTTCTTGATGTTATCCCAGTAGGTCTTGTTCTTCTCCTTTTGCGCATCGCTGACGACTGGTAGTGAATCCTTGTCTTTGTCATCCTTAGACTTTCCCTTCACCTTAGGAACCTTAGGTGTAGGTGTAGGCTTTTCCTTATCCTTCCTCTTGGGTGGCATGCTGGAAGCAAAGAAGCAACGCTGAGGTCAACGTTGAAAACAGATGCACACAGTGTTTGTGAATTGCGCATGAATAGTTGGGAGTTGGGAAACGAAATAAGAGTTTAAGAGATCAGCAACAAATTGATTCATTATGAAATTGTGCAATAAAGTTATCTTAGTCAATATGTTTTTTTTTACAGTAATTGTTGTTTGATGTTGTTTGCATGGTAGTTGCGCTGTGAATTGAGTCTGTGAGCCTGTACTAGTGAGTGTGTCGGGTCATGCCATGTATGATGTTATGTGTGAAACTGTGGAACTTGACGTAGTAGCAGCAATAGACAGCTGATAACTGATAACAATACAATACAGTGTACAATAATAATATTGATAATTGATAATTGAATTTAGTAGTGTAATTTGAACCAAATTTGTGATTTGAATCTGAATTTTGAATATTTAATCCTGGATTGGGTTGAGTTACCGTTTGAATAGTAGATTGGAAGAATTTAAGATTCATATCGGAATCTACTCTAAACTGAACTAAACTTGGATATGTTTTTTTTAAAATCTCTCAGCGAATTGGAACCGGATCTTGGTTCTATTGTACTGTACGCATTGTACTTAGTACATGTGCAGTTTTCTGAGGGCACTCTGCAAACCCAAAGCATTGCGCCTGAGCACATGTTGCATGAATCATCCTACCTATGGCAGGAAGCCAACACATCACATAAACTGACCTAGCCGCACCAATCTGCTAAGCAAGACCTGGTGTCGGTAAACTACGGAAAGCTAAGAAAAAAAAGTAAATGACTCCAAAAGGTCTGATAAAAACTGTTTCAGACCAGAGATTTCTGGGAACATAGCCCATAGTCTAGTGAAGCGATCTGCAAATTCAATTGATAAACCATAAACAAGACAATAAGATTAAAACTAAAACATAGAAAAAATAGAATAGAACTAATAGAAACTCAGTACAAATTACGAAACAACTAACTCCAAAATGGAAAACACTTTGATATGTTGATTTGCAAGTTTCCAGCTATCACTGCCATGAGATAGATCGCTATCAGGTCATGTGTCATGACTCTAGACTCTAGGCCTCTAGGCTTTGTTTGCTGAGTTTGATTCCGAAGATGTAAATTTCAACACCTTCGCTTGGAGAGATCCTGGGATCTGCAAATTAAGATCGTGAGCAATCTTCATTGAGGCCCCCAACTGGTTGGTCAGAATCACTGGTGGTTGATGACCATCTTTGACTGCACGAACGAACCGTTTGCATGAGATAGTTTTGACGATGGCGATGATACACAACAATGTCATGATGAGATTGTAGTGTGACTGTGCGGTCGCGACCACCTGGTTCAATTCCTCAAGCTTCTCAGAAGAAACATTGGTCATTGCCTTGGTGTCGGTGCTTAGATGAATAAATTTAACTCTAGACATCTGAGAAACCATTGGTGAATAATATAGTATAATTAAAACTATAAACTATAAACATAAACTAAATAAAAAACAATAATACAATTCTAATGTAGTGAGTGAGTAGTAATGTATTAGTCTAATGAAACTAAATCTAAATTCTAAAATACTTAATATTTTTTTTAATTTATAATATCAATTCAAATACTCAAATATATTAATGTTAATTATTTAGCTAATTAAATCTAATTAATCATCAACTAATGAATTATATAGATAAATAACCAACATTAAACAACATAAACATAACAACTAAAAAAATACAGCATCAAATCGAATCACATATTTAATAATAACAAAGGCACCTTAATCTCCTTCAGCTTTTCAGACAAGGCCTTGCTAATATTGAGAAGCTCTGGTTCATTGAGGGATTCCAACTCTGGATATTCATGAATTTTGCGACACAAACCATCACCAACATCCCCAAAGTCAATGACTGATGGCTCGTTCAGGTTCATTGCAGCGGCTGTAGCACATAGCTCCTTCACGATGCTAACCTCAGTTACAGACTTACAGATGCAATTGTTGTTGAGTCGAGTCATATATGGTTAATATCAATATAATGGAATCTTGTTGTGTATTATTATTATAATTAAAAACAAATGAATTATGTATACTACTAGTAGTAGTACTAATATTCTGGTATTACTACATAAGACGTTTCTTATCATCTATGATAACATCTTTGGTTCAACATATAAAAATAAATTCATATTAGACGGAAAAGACCTGTGATACCTACCACTATCATCATCAAACAACAGCTACATCACCTCTCAGTTCCTTCCTTGTTCCAACCAAAGCCTTAGTATAATTAAAAAAAACAAGCAACAACTGATGTCTGCCATCCATTGAGATACTTCATCATGTCAGTTCCAAGCTTCTGCACAAAGATGAGAAGGGTTTGAGCATCAAAGGATGGAGATGCGTCCGGCTTTTCGTTGATCAAGACCTCACCAAAGGCTAAGATCTCGTCATTGTTGAACTCCCCCAGCTTCTCAGACAGCTCAGCAAGCTCAACAGTCTTGATTGCTGTGAGATTCTTCATCATAGCTCCTGTCGTGGAAAAGAAAAACAACACCTGAGATGCCTCTCGAGATTTCATAATTTGATTAGTTTATTTGCCTACTATATATAATATAAACACTAACAATAATACAATGGATAATCAATCATATCATAGTGTTAAAGTTAAAACAATCAATTTCCAATAAGTAGAAAATAAAATATGATGTGATCAATGTTGATATTATTTGAGAAAACATATTTATGAATTTATGGAAAAACCAACATTCACACTAACCGAGATTAGCTTTGCTTTTTTGTCTAGTCAATCTAGATTTAGATTTAGATTATCTAACACAATATTTACAATACATATATATAATATAAATGTAAAAGATTCCATATTCTAGATTATGTACCAATACTAAATAAACCAATATTAATTTAAATTCAAAATATAAACAATTAAAACTAAAATTAAACAAACATAAGGATTCGAACAAAAAAACACAACAACAATCATTACTAAATGATTACATACTTCATAATCAATAAGTTATGATTCTGATAAGAAAATCAAATTGATAAATAAATAAATAATAAAAAACAACACACATAAAAGGAAGATAGGTCCTGATTTCACCAAGACCGATGTGAAGTCGGAGAGACGAACATAGATGGTGCGCTTCTTGATGTCTTCCAAGCAAGCAGTATAGAGCTTCAATTGCTCGCATCTCTTCGGCAGGTTGTCCGGCATCGTCACATCCAAACCCTGCACATAAGCCACTGAATTGTACAAGCCACTGGCATCTGACTTTGCTTCGACTTCAATGGCAGTGATCTTGCAAGAGTTCACCTTCTTGACCAGCAAAGAAATTTGTTCACAGCATTGGTTGAATGCATTTACCCCGAATGTCTTGTCCTCTGGCATCTTGTTCACAATCTGTGCCTGCATGATTTGAAAGTGAAAGCAATGGTTTAGTTAAGTTACAGTAAGTTAAGATTCATGTTTTTGATATGGTGTTTGGCATGGTTTAGTTTAGTTTACTTTTACTATTTAAACTTTCTAGATTCTAGATTCTAATACAATTAAGAGTTGATCAATGTGAGATAGTATAGTGTATCAATATATCAATGTCGATATTTGGAATTCAAACCATCTAGAGTCAGCAGTCTTAAGTTGTTGAACAATCTGGTATACAATGATATTGTTATGATATCTTGTACAACAATGTAAAAGCAAACTAAGTGAAATAATACAAATACATTGCCTGCCTGGAATGATACAATTGAAGGTTGAAGTTGTTCCAGCAAGCGATGCACACGCTGAATCTCTCCTGGCGTCTTGACCTTCAATTTCATTACCGAATCGGCAAGCTGTGCAAATAGATCCAATACTGTCTTGGCTGACTTGAAGGCATCCACAATGGCGATCTTGTCATAGGCAATCCACTCACTAATCTCTGGTGCCGAAAACACATCTCGGGAATCCAATGATGTCAATGACTCTGCTGCCCAACCATCAACCTTAGCATTGCATAGCATGATGCTTTGCTATTTTAAATTTAAAAGTCTGAACCTAAAGATATAGTTCAATACAATACACAATCAATACGAAGATACAATACACATAACATATGGCTTTAAATTATCATGAAGATAGTGTGATCGGCTTGAACCCGAACATCCTTATGATTCATTGATATATAATATATTATATAATATATAATTAACATTAATCAACATTCTTGACTCGTCCACAATCTAGAGTATTGAAGTTCTTTTCCAAACTCTGAACTCTAAAATCTAGTTCAATTTAGTTTACATTATATTATATAATTATATAAGTATATTGATATTAAATTTAATTGATTATTAAAACACAAAAATAAAATGATTGTTAAACCAAGGAGCATACAAAGTCCAGTACTGACAAACCATCCAAGCTGATGCCTCCGTGATCAGTGATTGCTTGGACTGAATGGCATCCTTCATGAGCTTCTTGTTCTGCTGAATTTTGGTCCATTCATCATAGATCTCCACCAGCATGGTCAACCTAAATTTGTGTTTGATGGAGGGAATATATGTTCGCAAACAAAAAATGTTGAACTGTGTGATCATCAATGATCATATGATCATAGCCATAGTAGTAATAAATCTATTTTGTTTAAAAAACAAAAATAATGATTTGATAACTTATATAATTAAGTATTTGGGAAGCTGACATTTGGAAAACTCATAGTTTGGGTTAAGCATTTGATGATCAGATATCATGAATCATGGATCGACTATATTAATATTATTTTTTTATTATTTATTTTATAAAAAGTAAAAACAAATATATACAATTAGTAATTATACTTTACATTAATGCCGATATATTGACACAACAACCAGAACTTTAGGGATGAACAGCACAACTATGTTAAGTTATATAACTAACTATGCAAATCCAAGATGCATTGAGTCCAAATTGTCCATAGTGAGCTTGCCTGTGAGGATATCGTTCAATTTCGTTTCCATGTCGCCTGTGGTCTCCTTTCGCAACTCGAGTGTAGCCTTCACATCTGTGATGATGCGAGTACCAATCGGAGTAGCAGCCAGTGCATGACTCAATGGTAACTTCTCTGACCTAGCAAATTGGCAAAAACAAAAACAGAAAGGAAATGTAAACACAACAAACGAGTGAGAAAAAAAACATATACATTTATCAACACAACTTATAAGATTGGTTTTGTTATATTTTGATGGTTTTTTTTTGATTTTAAAATTTATCATTAAAAAAATAGTAGTTATTTATGATTTATGATTATTGTTTGTTTGTTTGTTTATTTGTTTGTTTAACATATCTAAAATATGCAAAGACACTGCTCATTTGATTTGCGCAGCTTATCCAGAAGGTTCATGGAATTCAAGACCTCCTCAATTCGCGAGTTCTCAGCATGCATCAGTCGATTGATGTGCCCTGCATCGATAGCCAATGTCTCTGGACTTGATGTAGCAACTGCCAGTGCACCAATGAATCCGATCGTAGCATCAAGAGCTTGCTTGTTCATCGGAGAGAATGTAGACTCCTGGAGGGTTGGTGTATAGAATATTATTTATATTTATATATATGAGTATTATATATGTATATTGTATATATATATATATAATTACATTAGCAATAACAATTACTATTATCAAAATTAATATACTTTATATATAGTAATACCGCATTGCTAAGTATATAATATATAAGTAATATATTAATATTAAATATTTTTTAAATATAAAATTAATATAATGAAAGGTCAAGTTTAGTTTATCTTATATATACTTATTAACTTTATTAACCAATGATATATACATATAAAATATATAAAGTATAGAATCTAGAGTTGATAATACTTACTATATATTAATTAATAATAATCTATATTCATAAATATGTTAAATTATATACTATATTATATATATATCATCATTAAACTAAATTATTAAACTTATAATATTATCATATCAGAATATATTTACCTAATATAATAATAATAATAATATAACTTAACATACTTATTTTCAATAATTATGATCGAAGCAGAGGTAAACCAGTTAAGCAGTCTAATATATGATAAATAACAATTTAATTTACAGTTTACTTTCACATTTTACAATGAATATAATACAAAAAAACAAATAATAATAATAATATATACATATATAATTTTAATATTTATCGTTCAATGCTATATTCAAATTATATTACTAAGTCATACTATATTACTACAATACTACATGAATGTGTATCCACTCCTTTGGCTTGAACTTCTGAGATGCAGTGCGTAGCAACTTCTGCAGGATCTGTGCGCATAAGGTGATGTAGTAGCCATCCGCAGTCATCCCATCTCCCTCGCTCACAAAGCGCTCATGGATAACCAAAACGGTCTTTGTCACCAGCGACTGCCAATCTGAATGCGCAAAATCCTGGTTGATCAGAGACTTCAGTGCTCGACGAAACACAGAGCCATTGAAAGTGAAGCCACGTTCAATGGCAGAACTGTCAATGACCTCAAGCAATGTCTTGGAGTTGTCCATGCTACCAGTACCGATGAGGCCTTAGGTGTAGGCTCAAACAACAAAAAAGAACATAAATCACAAATCTATGATAACGTAGAACTGTTTAATGTGAAATATAAAACATGATATATTATATATATTCTATTATATATAAAAATAATTAATATTAATATTTAATATATATATATATAATAAATTGTGATTCAATAAATATTATATTATATTATATAGATAATTACAAAATATGAAAATCGAACCAATACAAACCAAATATAGAATCTAGAATCTAGTATCTTAGAATCGAATAATAATATAATATCATATGAATCATATTAAACAAAAAAACGAGATGCATTTCACCAGTTGTTGAAGAGCTCCACCAGTCTGAATGAGTTGTTCAAGACCAACATAGAGAGGATCATTTGCTCCCAAAGTACGTCGGAGACAACTGCGCTGCTTCTTCTTCATTTCCATGGAAAGAGAGTTCAACTTTGTGTTGACATCGGAAAGATATGCCTTGAAGGGTGCATCAGGCAAAGGTGGTTCAATGGACTTCAAGACCTTCAGTTGATCACCATATGCATCAATCACTGCGGAATCTGCATCGCATGTCATTCCTAGAGTGGCTGGTGAAGGAGTTGCCTCAGGCCCCAAAATGCTAAGCTCACATGCTGTCGATCCTGTCTTTGCCTTTGCCTTTGCCTTTGCCTTGCTCTTGGCCTTCCCAATCTCAATCTTGGCTGCCTTTGGTGGACGCTCGGCACTGGCAGGAAGAGATGGCATAGGTCGCTTGATGCTCCGCCCTGGAACCACAGGCTGTGAAGGTGGAGGCATGGACGTTGTAGTAGATGGTTTTGAAGATCCCCTTGCCTTTGCCTTTGGGTTGGTGTTCTTCCCGGCTGATCCATAGGTCTTAAGCATTGATTGCAATCCACCATGGGACTCTGCCTCGTCATCTGAAGCGGGCCCGTGTCCATCTCCGGCTGCTGATGCAGTCTCACCTGCCCAAATGAAATTGATATATATCATACCTATGTTTCCATGTGCCTAACTAGAAATCTAGAGACTCTGGAGTCAAAAGTGTGATTCTAATTCTAATGCAAACTATGTAGGTCAAAAGTCAAAAGTCAAAGGTATATAGTCAACATGAAAATAAAACATATACATGTTCGTTTAACCGACCACACAAAATAAAAAATAAAAAAAGCCTTCATCTCCAGCACCAGCCCTGGTAGACTGCACTTCGGTGTTTGCTGCTGAGGGTGCCGCCGTATCTGAAATCATAGGTCGATTGGCAAACATCAGTGGAAGCTCTTTGGCAATAGGAGCCTGGATACATATATAAGACCGCCCCCAACATAGCATATATCAAATATATAATATCGATAATGATTATTATCGAAATTGAAATTGATTAACTAACCAAATAATATAATTTTAATATTGAAATTGTAATAACAGATGATGACGCTGACAAAGAAAGACACGTACACAAAAAAAACATAAAAACTAATAACCCAGATACCTTTCGAGTCAGAACCGCAGCACGTGCAGCTGCCTGCATGCGATCCACACAATTGCGAGATGGATCAATTTCAACTGCATCAGTCAATCGACACGAACGGCTCACTGCATTGTAGTTCCTGTTGATCCTCTTATACCACCCGGGAGTTCCTGTTCTCACGTTCACCTTGGTTGCATTGCTAAAGGATCATTTACCCACCTGGAGTTCAAATTCAAAATTATGTAATTCATAATTATATGATTAAAATTTAACGTTTTTAGAGTCAGAGTCAGTGTTAGTCAAATGTCCACCTCAGACGTTCAACAACAAAAACCCGAACAAAACAAAATATTATGTATACCATGGTAATGCCATGGTACACCAGCCACAAAGTGTCCAGAGCCAGGTTCCACCTCATCGAAAACAATGTCCTTGGGGTCTGCCTCTCCATACTGCTGTTCATAGGCACTGAGTTCGACAAAATACTCATCCGGCTGCTCCAATCCAGACTCCCCTACCATGCTGGTGACCACCTTCTCCCTTGTAAACCCACGTGACTCCAGCTTGAACCGGAGATGAGGATTGTCCTGCTTCATCTTCACGAGCTTCTGGCGAACTGCCTTGGGCACATGGCAGAACCAATGAATCCTTATATATATTTACATATAGAACTGCAATATATTTAATAAGAAAGAACACTAAGTAATCTATAATTTATAGTGTATAGTGAAATATACTATATAAATATATGATATTGTTAATATTTTATATTTAATGATGTTATGTATAATATACATATCATATTATATATATATATTAGATATCATGAATTAATATTAAATATTATGTATTATATATTATTTATTATATATGTATATATTATATATTATATATTATATATTATATAGTATATATTATATAGTATATATTATATAACATATATTATATAACATATATTAAATATTATATATATAAATATTATATTAAATATAAATATTTGATACATATACTTTATATTTTATATATCATGTGATAAATTAAACTATATATATATTATATATGATATTAAATATTATATATATTGATTTTATATATATTAAATATATTATATATTATACAATATAGTTTATTATTACTATATATATTTTATATTATATTTATATATATATATTATATTGTATATTAAATTATAATTTATATTTTATATTATTTTTATATCATAATATTATATATTATATTTATATATTATATAATATTATATATTATATATATAATCTGATTTATTTAAATTAAATATAATATAATAATGAATATAATATGATATAATTAGACATAATACAAATTAATATAATATTAATATATATATATAATACTTAATAATACATATATTATGAATAATATCATACATATGTTTTATTTATTTCTAATATACTTAATTATATAAATTGTTATTGAATATATTAAATAAATTTATATAATTATCAAATCATAATTATATAAGAAGGGAAGACACAGCGGGGATTAAAACGATAGGTCCCCAACCACTCTTTTTGGGGACCTATCGTCTTCATGGTTGGTGAACATAATGTAATAACAAACCAGTCCACGTTGTGTAAAATTCCTTAAGTTGAATAGAACTATTAATATAGTATCTACCATAATATTTCATGTATTGTAAGTAAGGTAATACCAACCAAGGTACAAGAAATTCATGAAGTACGCTTGGATTCTCGGCAATCTTCTTCTGGAACACATCTTCGTTGTACTGGAAGTCTGGAGCGAAAACACCTTGTTCCCATACCTTAGCGTATGTGTTTGTTGTGTTGTTAACATGCAGCACATCATATCACAGAGACATATAACGAAACAGAAAACAAAAATGTTGATTGTTTTATTGTTTTGAAAAATACATTAATCATTAAATATATGTCATGCTGCAATCATACATGGTTTGCAGCGATCACCAACAGCCCGACCAGCTTTGCCCCTTCCCCAAGGAAGATAGGGGTCCCAATTGGCAAGTGGAGTCCCCATCAAAGGCCATGGACTTTTGCTGCTTGACCATCCACCACAATATCTACACCTCTTTGCTGGTACTGATACATCATCATGATCCATTGCCCTCGACACTTCACTGTCACCTCCATCTCGCTGAAGCTCACTCATGGTGACTAGTCACACACAGAATGAACGCACAGATTTTGGTTTAGCTCACAAACAAGTTGGGCCAAATGGCACTTCACTAAGACAACCATCAATAATCAATACAAATCAAAATAACCACGAACAACAACAAAGCAATCTCATCAGTCTGACACATTTTTTTTGTTTTGTTTGTCGATTGCAGATCTATTGTACATCTCGAGCTCAGATGGTTTCTGTCTCAGCAAGACTCATCAGTCGCTATATATATATATATGTTATAAATTATTATCATAGTAGTATTTACTTATAGTATATTGTATATACACTAAGTACATTCTATCAGATATAGCATACACATACTATGTACAATGTATATCATACGGCGCATGCTATGTATACACATTGTACACAGTATGTACATACTGTATGCACATATACACACATGGTGTACATGCATACTGTACATACCGTACACACTGTACGCACATACTGCACACACTGTACGCACATACTGCACACACTGTACGCACATACTGCACACACTGTACGCACATACTGCACACACTGTACGCACACACTGCACACACTGTACGCACACACTGTACACACTGTATGCACATGCATAAGTGCTTACAAAATGGCAATTACATAGCACTTTGTGCTATGTAATATGGATTTTCTTAACACTGCACACTGTACGGTGTCCACAAAATCATGATTACATGACACTTTGTGTTGTGTAATCTCAATTTTCTAAACACTTAGCCATGTACATACATAGTGTGCAGTCTGTACATACACACATGTGCGGTGTGTGCATACATAGGCGTACAAGTGTACATACATAGGTGTGCAAGTGTGCACACATAGGTGTGCAAGTGTACATACATAGGTGTGCAAGTGTGCATACATAGGTGTACAAGTGTGCATACATATGTGTGCACATATGCCTACATGTGTGTACATATGTGCAAACATACATGTGCATGTCTATGCATAGTATATGCAGCATGCTAGACATAGCATACATATGTATATATAGCATATATCATATACCAATATGTTTTATATTATTAATAATAGTTTGCTAATAATATATTATTAATATTATTGTGTTATGAGTTTTATTGTGATAATTTAGTAATACAAATTATATCTCGAAGGTCTGCTGAGATTTGTCTATGCATGTTGCTCAGGCATCCTACAACGGTGCTCTCATGACCATAGTTCCAAACCTAAGATGCTTGGATAACTGATTTGGTCCAAAACAAAACAAACTCATACCTAAAACGAATCAAAATAAATAAAAAGAATTATATAGATATTAATATTAATATTATTAACAAACTCAAAACTACAACATATGTATAATGTATTAAACAAACAAAACAAGCCATAACAAATTAAGTCATAATATCATCAGAGAAACAATGATTTGTGTTTGTTTGGATCAGAATCATTTGCCCCAGCCGCCATCCATCTCATTGCACTCACCTTACAAAACAAAACAAAACAAATAAGTTGTGATCAATGTTGTTTTGTATTGTTTTGGAAACAAAACAAAACAAAAAAAAAACAGCAAAAAAAACTAAAGTATCAATGTCACCTGGAAATCCTCTGGAAGATGTCTTAGCGATTTCATGATCTTGCAGTTTTTGTGAATCCTGCAGTGAAAGCTGATGGTGTGGTTGCGCATACCCTCATTGAAAGATGTGATCCGACCTGGTACAGGGAGATATATAATATTAATATTAATTTAATATTGATTAATATATTATGTATAACAACTAGTATTAATATGTGAAATATATGACAATAACATAATTGTATTAATCAAATAATTTGTGATTAACATATTTGTTATTTCAATATCCTAAATAATAAATACTAATCATTAAGGCTTAAGACTCAGGACTTTAAGGTATGGTTTATATTTATTAATGCGTGCTATGAAACATAAAACAACCGACTACCAAAAAACAAACAAAACAAAAAAAAAAAACAACCATTGGGCCTATTGATGCTGTTCTTTCTGGCATGAACACATAGCCCTTTGCATCGCAAGTCGCCTCAACCTTGCCATTCACATCCAGAGCTTGAAATTCTGCAGTAGGAATATCTGCAGTAGGATTGCTTCCAGATGCTGGAGCTGGAACACTGCTAGCCACCGTCTTTCCATTGTCCTTAGTAGATTGGCATTGGTCGTTACAGTATTCATTCAACATTGAAGCAATATATATATATAGTTTGTTCAATTTATTCAATAATATATATATAGTGTCAAACATATTAGAATTAAAATTAAAATTATAATTAATACTATATTATATTCTAAATTCTAAACATTTATTTATATTATATATATTATTTTATATTTATTATATTATATTATATAAATTATATGTGTATATATAATTATAATATTATATTAACATTATGTATATATTATATATTTATTATATATTTATTAATATTATATCGTATTTATATATTATGTATCAACGAAATAATATAGAATTGAATATACACTAATGAAAAATAAATAACACAATAATTAATGACAATGATAAGTTAAGTGTGACAAGCTACAAGTTCCAGAATCATAAAATATAGATTATGTTGAGCTAAGAATATTTCAATATAATATAAAACAATATAAAAAAAACATAAACAGAATAAGGATACCAAACAAGTGACTGCTTCATGAGCTGCACTCCATTGGTCAACTAATTCTTGATCATGCACTTCATCCAAATCTACGTTTGGGTCAGATGCGTCGTCACCTTCAGTGGTCGCAACTGGTCTCATTGAATTCGAAGTCGATTTTCCTCAGCATCAATCAACCGAGAACGAGAAGTATAAGTATAAACACTAAGGCCTTCTGTGCATTAAAGGTATGTTTTAGAGATTCCTTGTATTAAACAAATTGTCATCATTTGTACATCATGAACCATAACTCGTGACTCATGACTCATAACTAAAAAACTTATATGTTTACCCCAAGAAAATCTAACTTGCTATACCCAATCCATATCTTACTATTTCGTTTGCTACAGAACATGTAAAACAATTAGAGAGCTAATACTAACTATAGTTTTAGTTGATATAAGTTATAGTTAAGCTGGTTTGTTAGATACTGAGCAGAGACAAAAGTTAAATTACATTGTTGTTGATTGTTTACCATTGGTTCATTTTCAAAATCAAACCACCATACAATACAAACATAAACAAAAACATATTAGCTTTCTGCAACACAATGTGTTTACCCCATCAATCCAATTCCTACATTATATTGTATATTCTAACCTCCAGATGCTTCAGTATGCATTTCCTATTCATCAACCCCCATAGTCATATCAATTAAGTCGAGTATCTGGATCCTGCTCTAGGTTTTCGAACTGCAGATGCTGGTTTGGCAGGTGGTTTTGGCTTACCTTCCCCAGCTGCAGCCATGAATTTGCTGATGCCACTTATAACGTTGGCCTCTTCATCTGATGTGATCACAGCTTCATCTTCATCAAAGAAACTTTTCCATGACATTGTACGTGGCACGTCAACAGTCACATGATATAGTGCATGGACCTTAGTCTTCAGTCTTGAGTATTGCACCATTTGTACCAACATCATGATAGTGTCAAAAACTCTAAAGTAGCTAAAGTCAGAATCTGAATCAATAACATTAAACACCAAGTTAGTTGTTAGATTGCGAACCTGATTGATCAATTCCAAATCAGGTTTGCTCTGTATCTCTTAACTTTGACTCAAATCTTAATATCTACATCAAATGAGTGAAGTAATCATTACAATATTGATCATTAACTATGAAATGTCTAACAATGTGTAACTTATAAGTTAAGGTAGTTATTCAAGATATTAAATATCATTATCAAGCATGAAACAAAACATACAACACTGGTAAATAAATTTCCACTTGGGTTGATTCACCAAAAAAGACCACCACAAGTCCCAAAACCAAAAAAACAGTGTTTTCCCTGCATTTTATAAAAGATTTTGGTACTTATGGAGGACTTTTTTTTTCTGGGACCAACCCAAATGGAAAATCAACATAAAACATATTATTCGCATTATTAATATTATTAACTCATTGACTAGACTCCTAGACAAGATAACAATCAAAACTAACTTTTTGAAAATTTAAAACCTTTAGATATCATGATTTACTCTAATGTAGATATATTACAGATATTAATAGTAATAGTCTTTGTAACAGTAGTAGTAGTAGTAGTAGTAGTAGTAGTAGTGATAGTGATAGTGATAGTGATAGTAGTAGCAGTAGTAGTAGTTGTTGTAGTAGTAGTTGTTGTTGTTGTAGTAGTAGTACTAATAGTAATAGTAGTACTAGTAGTAGTAGTAGTAGTAGTAGTAGTAGCAGCAGTCATAGTTATAGTAATAATTAATAGTATTAATTTATAATACTGTAATATAATGTGTAGCAATATTAGGAGTACTAACGTGTACAATTTGTATATGATAATAGTAATTGATAGTAATAACGATAACAATAATAGTAGAACACACAATAACCAAAACAACTAATTATTATTATATAGCTAACTGATTATGATGTTGTTTTCTCATACTTCATCAATCATGCAAACTATAAAGAGCAACACATGATAGTATAATCTAATCTAATCTACCTAGTAGCAAGTAACAATAAACATGAAACATGTAAACTTTAACTAAGTCAACATAGACATAAACTAGTACCAGGACACTTGATATGGTACCACTGTCCACTGAATATCCCCAGGTTTGTTTGCAATCTCGAGAGCCAACTCTGATTGTGAATGAATGATGGGCAAGAAAACCTGATTGGCATTTTTCCAGTCTGGCTGAATGTCATATCGAGATCCACCATCTGCGTCATGTGATGATAATGCCACCTTGCATCGCCACCAATCGGCATTATATGGAGAGAATGACCATGCGCACATCAGAAATGCTGTCAAATGCTGCTCAGACTCACTGCTCCTTAGAGTTGAAAAAGGGTGCGATACGGGCTACAATTGATCTAGCTAAATATAATAGATTATTGAATTTACTAAATATATGATTGTTCCCATCTTATTTTAATTTTTAATATCAATTTACATGAGATACTATCAACTATCAACTCAAACAATAATATTATTACTATGAATTAATTGAATTAATATTAATTACTAATTATTAATGATTTCAGTGATTATTATATGACAGCATTTCAGCCACCAAAGCCATCAGCATTAACACCAATAGACTTACAATGAAGATTAAGTTTAATTTAGCTTAAATTTCAAATCAAATATTTTTGTGTTTGGTGGCTGAAACATATTATATATTATTATAGACTAGATTGTATTTTACACAATAATAACAATAATAGCAAAAACTACAAATAGTACAGTTAAGCAAAATAAT
Organism: Cladocopium goreaui; assembly: GCA_947184155.2. NCBI lineage: Eukaryota > Dinophyceae > Suessiales > Symbiodiniaceae > Cladocopium > Cladocopium goreaui. The sequence goes on along the minus strand of CAMXCT020000687.1, from coordinate 192,192 downwards.
AGTAAAATAAGAACAGCAAAACACACTTCAGTTGAGCATCACTGAAGACTTGGTTGACATCAGAACCAGAGGATGTTGAATCGACACAGATGGACCTTTGTTTCTGCCTTTGACAAGATGATGCTTCCGGTGATCAGCAACAATCTTGCGGAGGTTGTCAACAATGAGTTTGTATCTGTTCTTTACTGGTGCCACTTTGCTATGGCAAAACCCGATATCTTGAAAACAAGATAGCTGAGTAGAAGCACCCTTCGTTGGTGTAGGTTTGACCAGTGCCGATGTTCTCGAGACCCATTTGTTTGCATAGTTTCTCACAAACCCTGGAGTTTTGTCATCTGCCTCGGTTACTGTGGCAATTGATAAGGCAAACGACGTGTCTCCCAGACCCAATGGGCCTTTCCCTCCCTGATGAACCTGCAAATTGGCAACGAGTTTGTCCTGTACCTCCTCGCACTCAACAATGTCTCTGGCTCCATCCTTGCACTCAACCATGTCATTGCTATTGTCAGTCTTCTGCTTGTTCTGAATGATTGCCTTGGAATGCCAATGGTTCCTTAGCATTTTACCAGTAGCGGAATCATCGTTCCATTGTTTCAGACAGTCCTGCCAAATGCGTCGACAACATTGGCCAGCTGTTTCTCCTGGAAATACAACTCGTCGGCTACTAGCATCTTTGTAGAATAACCACCAACCGTTCGTGTTGGATTTGTGGCTACATTCATCAGGATCAGGATCAGGATCATGCAATTGTCCTAGGTCTAGTTACATTCCATAATACTTTCCGATGGAATAATTGATAATCTTAATTATAAATTATAAATAAATTTTATCTTTATAAAACCAATTTGTAGTCAATATAGTTGATTGTTATAATATGATTCATGATACAATGATAATATAAAGAAAATAATGCAAACAACAAACAAACATGTTTTAGGTTATCAGGAAATAACACAAACAAATAACTTGTAATTGATAAATAACCCAATAAACAAAACAAATTATGTTATATAGTCATAAATGCTTCAATAACAACTAATCAATCTCAATTCCCCAAAAGTTGCATATATATATATATAGAATGAAAATAAATAAATTTTAAAATAGTTAAGTATAAGTTTAAACTTAAACCCAAGAAATTACTCGTGATTTTTGCTAGGCAAAAATAAACAAAACAAAAACATATGTCATCTATTAGAAACTAATTCAATTGGAAATTGGGATTAGTTAAAACTTAAAACTTAAAACACAAAAAAACTAAATAACACGATTAAAACCAACTTAACTCAACACAATCATGTGTCTGTCTGCATCTTTGTGTGAAAAGCAAACAATAGATGATGTGGAGTTGTCTCGGCGATCATCTACAGCAGAAGCCAAAACCAAACAATCATCTTGATGTTTTTCCCGTTTAAGAATAGTCTGGTGTGATGCCTTCATTTCAGCAAGTACATGTTTTGCAAACATGCTTGGAATTTTGTCGGATCTTCCCCTAGTTGCAGCCAACATTGAGCCTGCACGGGCAAAGTTTGTCTCTACTTCAATGTTCGTAGACTTTCCATGAAATGCACTCTGAAGTATGTGTTGCCCAATGCCATAAAGACAATCATCAACAGAATGTACCAGACTTCGAAGCGGTTTCAAGAAGCCAGCACACAGACAACATTCCCGAAGCGACAGAAGCCACCTCGCAAGCTTGACCTTTGCCCCCTCACTCACAAGTGGATCTACCAGTCTCGCCAAGCAAAGTGGTAGAGAACGGTATGGTTTAACCAATCGTCGCCACAAGTGACCCACCGTGATAACACAGCACCAGAAGAGCATTGGTGTAAATGTTGGTGGTTGTCTCCCAGGTAGTCCTGCCAAACATAATGAAATGAATTTGAATACACACCACCTACCAATCAATTACCCCAGTACCAATCAACAAACTTCGGGCTAGTGTTGTGTACTCTAAGGTTTATAAAGTTTAAAGTTTACAGTTTACAATATGCAGCAACATCAATTAATAACTGAATTCTGGAACACTAACATTGACTACTTAGAACATCAATTAATAAATGAATTCTGAAACACTAGCATTGACTACTTGGACTCGACTAGTATACTAACAAAACAATAGTAAATCAAATAAAAGATAGATATGTTTTAAATTTTAAGTGTTGCATTCAAATTTAAATTTAAATTTAATTTAAATTTAAACTCCCTTAAAACATCCGACTGAGACTCCAGAGACTTAAGTCTAGAGTCTAGAGTCTAGTTGTTGTTTTTTTTAAATGTATGTGTGTATGTGTGCGTTTTGATTTTTAATGGTCTCAGAGATTTAGATTATTTGAAAGAAACAAATACATACTTAACAAAATGACAACACCAGGTCCACTAATATGTTTACTAGCAATACCAAGTTATGTTGTTGTTTTGTCTTGATTGGATTGTATATGTCAGTGCACAATTTCAATTGACTTTAGGGGGTTGAACCATTCATAAAAACAAAACTCATTAACTAAATAAATTTAGATCAACAATCAATAATAATAAAACTACACTAAGTAAATGTAACGATGACTAAACGAACTTATTTGTAACTTGTAACTTGTAACTTGTAACAAAAACAAAACATAACATAACAAATAACAAAACAAAACAGAGTCCTTGAAGCAACTCTTGCATTGGAAACCCATCGTCAGTGCACTCTCCAAGGCATTGCAATACATACAGTCGGCGCAAAGCATAGACTGCTGGACTTTCAAACATGTTTGACATCAATATCAACGGACTTTTTCCAACCTTCAAAAACTGGTCCTCACGTTGCCATTTCAAAAATGTATGAAGCACCCTCTCAAGAGTTTGGTTTGTCAATACAGAGATGAATGTATTGTAAAGGGATGCCTCATTCAAGAGCCATTGGTAAGCCTTTGATGACTTGATCCTCAAAGTTTTGTGATAGAGATCTGGGTCACCATCAGCAACACTGTCTAATCCATCCACCAGGTTCACTAATGCAGTCGGAGTTGACATCTCGTCCAAAGTTGAAAAGAACGCTTGGCCACTGGAATGCATTCCACCAAAGGCTTTCAGCATGATGTTGTGATAGCCCATTGTCAGCCTTAGTAATGTGTTTGTTTTTTTTTGGCAATATGGAATCTAATTTTAACTATGCATGTCAAATAAAAGTTCTCCTACTAATGATTCAACGATCAATATAACAATTATTTGTTCAATAATATGAAATAGATTAGATATCAAAATCATTACTCTTGAAGTCTTGAAGATTATCTGATCATGAATGTTATATAGATTTCCAAATGTTGGGAATGAGAGGTGAAAGTTGAAATATCATTGGTATGACCATTGGTATGTATAATGATATGATCATCATAGTCATATTTCTAACATTATTGTTTTTTTCCATTATTTGGAAGTTGCTATTCAGACCAGATGAAATTGATGCAATTGAGTTATTCAAAAAATATCTTCATCAGACCAGATGAAATTAATGTAAATGTCTTACCGAAAATATATTCAAAAAAACAACAGGTCCCTTGAATCATACCTTGAGATATCTCGAGATCAGCATAGAATAATTACAATTGAAGTCAGTAATCTAGATTCTAGATTCTAGATTCTACGTTTTGTTTTCCAAATTTCATATATTATCACCAGTCGTTAAGTTACAGTTACAATTTACAATATACAAGAAAAATACAAATTACAATAATTGCTCTTTAAATAAAACCAAGAGAATCATCACATATTCCATATCTAACAGATTCACTATCAATATCAAACATCCCATATCCATTGAATGTCTGACTAGCTGCTGTGAAGTTGGATTTGACTCAACTTGACTTAAACTATTCCAACCCTGATATGATTTGGAATTGGGATTTTAGAATTGTAAATTTATAACTTATAACTTATAACCTAACTTATTATATAATAATTTAGCCGACTCCTATGATGACCAGCGATAAGTGATAACACAATGCTAAAACATCACACACAGCGGGAATGTGGATTTGGGATTGAATTAGACCATGTCGGCATCAAGAGTCATTGATGATTGATGGTTTATATATATATATAGTTTTTTGTTATTTTTTGTACATTGAATGAATCCCACATGTCAGTTTTATACTTCCCATTATGAGCACAATGTTGTTCCTATTTCTCACAACAACAAAAAAATATGTGGCAAGTATCAAAAAGTACCGTGATGAAGACCCACAAGTTGTCCACCGGCTGATAGCTGGAACCACTGGTCGAACTCGGAAAAGTAATGCCTCAGCTCATAATCATGAGTTAGATTAAAGTTTAAAATGTTAAAATTTCATTCTAAGACTCTAAGATGAGATAAGAAAAAGGCAAGTCATATTTGGAATTATTTATTTTTATTATTAACCATCTAATTTAATAAATAAAGGTTGAATAAAGACAACATACTGATAAATTCATATGATACACAATGGTAACCGAACCTGCTAGAAATACTTTGAACACATCTAAATCACATGCACATTAAATTATATATATATAATATTTATAATATTGTTTGTTTTTTTTAATATATAAACTGCAGTTCTTATTCGGGAAAAAACAACATCCAAAATGACAAAACAACTTAGTAATAAAATCCATCTGGCCATATAACTTATTCATTAATACAAACTAGACTCCAAATTGATCAAACACTAATGCCATGTGAAATGGGTCATAGTCATGAGTCATGATATTCCTTTGGTTTCAGATTTTTTTCATGGAATTTCCTTCAGGAATGCTCAAGCACATATGTCTAGCCAAACTTTCATGGTCCCCAGATTCTCTGATATGCATTTGTTCTGCATATGTACTAATTATCCAATTTTTACTACACTATTGACTTGATAATAACATATAGCAAAACCTACTTGTGTCCAAATTGGAAACCTCAGTGTTGATGTGACAAAATATTTAGATACACTAAAACCTTAGTTCAGGGTTCTGACCAACATCAATTGAATAGATTTTGGGTTCTTGATTTCAGGTTCTAAATGATGTGACTCTGACTCTAACACATGTTCACTCCAAAAAAAAAACACGTGTAACCGTAACCCCAAGTAGTATATTTTAAGATTTTAACATTTTAAAATTTTGAATTTGGAAATTAATTTGCATGGTTGATGTTGAATTCATAGATAGTACATAGAGCAAAACTATTAACCCTACAGATCCCCATAATGTCAAGTCAAGTCAGTCAGGTGTCAAAAATCAACAGTCGAAACAAAACAACTAAATGCTGAGATGATTAATATGTTAGTTAACTACTCAAAGACATCCAAAATTTTGTCTTGTGATGTTTTGAAACTATGTTCTTGCGGTATCTATGAAATTATAAATGTTAATCTTACGAAATCAAGAATCCAAAGGTACAGAAACCAGCATTATACTTTACTATATACTTTATTTTTATTTTTTTAAATATACATTGTAACTTGTAACATGTGAACATTGCAAGCATTAGTGTGTACATGATTGATATTAGTTCCTAGCCTGTAGCCTATAGATTCTATAGATTGTAATTATTGTAAGTAAAAAAATACATTTATTTTAGCTCAACAAAACTTATTTTTAGGAAAAAAAACGTATATATATATAATAAAATACATAAAACTAAGATTAATTTATACATCTTACAAATTACTACTCGTTGATAGTTGATTACTTGAACTGATGATTCAGGATTATATCAATGTGTTGAAGTTGATAGGTGACTTGAACAGTATGGAGCCCACATCTAGAATCTAGAATTTAGATTGTTTGTTTTTTTTCCACTTAGAGATTTGGACTTAGACTTAGTCATATGAATCATATCATATAAATATCAATATCATACATCATCAGAATCACAACTGACTATAATCCCGACTATGAATTTATGGTCCATTATGCATTCTAGCTAAACTAAACATTTAGAATCTAGAATCTAGAAGAATAAACTATAGACTATAACTATAATATAGTTATAGACAAAACCAAACTAGAATTATATTATATTATATTATATTATATTTTATTATTATATATAAATATACTAATTAAATTTAAACCAATAAATTATAAAATAGGTAATTTAGTGCAATCTAGATTTAGAATTTTAGATTTTGGAATTTAGTTAATTAACTTAACTAATAATTGATACTAGTTATACTGATAAACATAGAAACTACCAACATGCTTATTCTGAATGATCAATGGAACAACTACAACATCAACAGTCCCAACTCTTGACTCTCAACTCTCAACTCTCATAGGCCCATAGTATGGCAGCACTTGCCTCGTTCATAGTGGTGGTAGCTTTGATGTTTTTTTTGGGTCAGGGTGAAGAATCTAGTGATATATGGTCGGAGGGGAGGAAGGGAGGTGGGATTGTTGTCTTACATTGCACTGCTCGCATAGCAAGCGCATGATGCCTTCTCTTACCTTGCATATTGCTGATGAATTGTGTAACTACATTGCAATTTTTAGTTATTCGAACCATGCCATCAGGGTATCTCATTTGTCTCATCGATACATGGTGATATAAAGTTTATTTGTTTAACATTGTGTTTAACATTGAGTAGTGGAATTACACATGTTAACTATGTTAAGACTTATTGTGTTTAATTAGTTAAGTAAGTTAAATAAATATCAATAAACACTTAACCTTTGTTATATACTATATATAATTTTATAATTATAATTTAAATTTTCATATAATATAGCCACTATTTGGTAAATTCAACTGTTGATTCAAACATTGTAACATAACCATGAGAGTATTGACTCTATCGACTCTCAACTACTCAAGTTTGGTGGTCTGATATTTCAGCAGCTAGAAAAAAAACATCCTACAAATCTACAATGTCTCAACTATCAACCACAGTGTGTAGAATTAAAAAAAACTAGACAGGAACATCAATCATATCAAATCTAATCAAAACAGTAATCGTCACAAATCACAAATCTAGCTATGAGTCTATCTACTATCTAAATCTATACACTATACTATACTAACTATGTTTATTTAATTTAATATTTAATATTTACTAAGTTATTAGTTATTAATTTATTAATTAATTAAATTAAATCATTGATTAATGATTCATGATTAGTGAGTGAGAAACAAACATAACAAAACTGAAAACTACGCTGCAATAGTAGAGATACCACAATGGCATTCCAGATTTTCTGGCATGTATCCTGACGACTGGAGCAGCAAAAGATACCAGAACAGTGGTGTGTGATGGTGTCCGCATCCCAGCTTCCAGTATCAAGGTTCAAAAGATCTGCCATCTGATCCTCATAGGAGTCGCCGATGCACATCCGAAGGAAAGCAATGTTTCTGCTTCGAATCGCCGGGTCTGGCCTTATCTGGTTGTCTGGTCGTTTCCAACTGAATCTAACCTAACATAACTTAACCTAACTAATCCTTGCTAATGGATTTGAAAATGATGTCCAGTGAGACTGTCAGAGTCAAACGGAATCAAGTACAATGAAATCATACCTAGTCGAGTCTAGTTTGCCTATATGTGAACATGACTGGTGTGACTGTGACTAACAGTTTGTTGTGATTTTGTAATATGTAATAGTTTATTAATCGACTTGGAATCGACTAAAGAAAATGAAAATATAAATTACACAATTATTGAAATCTGATATCAAGACAAATCCCAAAAACATATGTGTTGTCGGTATATTCACTGATTCTAGTACTAGTGTGTTCGTCCTTGCACATTGCCAAGTTGCTTCGACATATAGTCAATGACCACGGTCTTGGGATGAAATACCCATTTCTGAGCAGCGATAAGCATCCGCAGATAGTTCGACCCAGTTGCCAAAAAGCCAACGGTATAGAACCTGAGGACTCTTCAGACAAACATGTGCTTTGAAATAAATATCAAATACTATTACTATTACTATTATTTACTATTTACTCTTACTAATTACTATACTGACTACTGACTGATACTATATGGGGTTTCCAATATTATGAATCGTTAAACAATAAATTACTAAATTATTAAAAACTAGTTGATGAATGTGTTTAGTGAACTTAATCAGGTACATCGTCCATAGATAGAAAACATATTTTTTCAAAAAAAAAATGTAAATCCTCAAAACGCTATATAAGCTACAAATATGAACAGCTTCCATGTGAGATCACATACAAAGTAAGTAGTAATAATTAATAATTAATATTTGTTTTTACATTTAAACTGCCCACTGAAATATCATATCATCAACTAATAACTTAACAAAAAAACAATAACATATTAAATATTTTATTAAATATAAATTAATGTACTGTAATGAAGAAACAAACATAATTAATAGTTAATACTTATCTATTACCTAACTACGAATATTCAGAATCATGAATTAGAATGTTGAAACAAATAAAACTAATCTAAACAACAGTCAGAGTTAGGTCCCCTTGTGCTTCACTATTCTAAGATTCTCTAGTTCAACAATTGACACCGACAAAGGTCAACCTAAGAATGTAGCGCTTCAAGACTGTAGCGCCTAAGAATGTAGCACCAACAGAGGTCAACACACGACATAGTTAAGTTAGCCCATCTGAATGAATATATGAGTCTGCATCTTGAATCTTGACTCTTGAATCACATGTAGCAACATTATCTGTTTGAAATTTGAAACATGCAACCTTTTGAGAAATTTATACATCAAATTCAATTTGCCAACCAGATGCTGGGACGAGAGCTGTTTCATGCCCTTGAAGACTGGCTCTGCGCAATGATTGACTTCATGCCTGAGTCTGAGTCTGGGTTGCTTCAGGTTTGATAACTTCAAGGTCACCTGACAAGCATGAGCCCAAACTCAGCCAGCCAAGACCAAATTGTATGTTCTAAATTTCTAAATTCTAGAACTCTACGCTCTGAACTCTAAACCTCTAAACTGCTAGATTCTAAACTTCTGAACTTAAACATCTAGAATCTAGAATCTAGAATCTAGGATCTGGAAAGAATCAGGAAAGAATATAGAATCTGGAAAGAATCTGGAAAGAATCTTGAAAGAAGTCCTAGGTTGATAATTGCAGTTTGACATAGCAAAAAGAAACACATCATTTAATGGAACAATGTCAACGAATCATCAACAATCTTTAAGCGATTCAGAAACCAAGTTACGCATCACAGCCTTTGTGTAGAACCAAGCAGTTCGGAGGTTTCAGGGGAATAATGAATGCATTCACCAATCGGATATTGCTGCTTGCTGAATCGGAGACAATTTTCAGGAGGAAAACCTTCGACGAATCTGCCCAACCTTAGTTCTCCGCAAGCTCACATAAGCCACTGATGTAACGATGTGCTACCTATGGCATATTGAAAATTGAAACAAATAAATAACAAACAAATAACAACTAAATAACACTATAGAATATTTTGTTTATGATTATGTGTTTATGTGTTATTTACAAAAAGAAAAAAAACAATAATCATTAATTAATAATTAATATAAAATTAAATTTAGTAAACAAATAGATCTAATAATCAAAGATCTGAAGTACAAATAATTTTAAGTTTGTAATAGAATCCAGAACCTATGATTGATTCGCTAAAATTATAGTCATGTTATTTTTGCTATTCTTAGTTATGTGTTATTGTCACTGTGAGTTATGCTTGTAGTTTGCACTAGTAAATAAATCAGAATTGTGATTATGAATTATGATGTATGGATGTACTTGACTCTGACTAGACTCAACATAACAGATTACTCACTGAACCTGCAAAATGCAAACAGGTCACTCCAAATGTCACATGGATGTCTCGATTGAATCGCTTGCCACATGCATTCAGCACTCTCCGAATCGATCACGCAAGGTGCTAGCGGGATAGGTGTGTTCCTTACAGCTTGGTGTTGGTGTGGTGAATCCATGAACATGAGAAGTACCAATAAAAAAAAAGATTCAAATCTAGACTCTAGACTCTAGATTCTATCTAGACTCTAGACTCTAGACACAAGAATCTAGAATCTAGAATCTAGAAGGATCGTTGAGACTGATGAAGGTTAACTCTTTTATTTTTTTGATATATGGTTTTGTTTTGTTCAAATAGTAAAAACAACATAAAGCAATATTAATTAATATAAAACAACAGTCACATACAACAAGAATATTAAAATCCTAAGTAATCCAGTAAAAACTCCGAACTTTGAGACAAGCATCGCTGGCGATGCTTTTTCATCTGCTTGGATTGACAGCTCCATTCTTTGTACCTGAGTTTGCTGATGCCAATTTGAAAATGAAATCTTGCTGCTATATGGTGCGATGCTCATAGCTAGCTCATACTTGAAGAGCTTACAGTTGAATTCATGAATACTGAATACGGTAGTACTAATAATGATATAATCATAATCTTATGTCTTGTTGTGTTTGATAAATAATATGCAGAGAATCATAGTTTTTTGTTGTTTCATTATAGCAAAGACACTAGGAAACAAAACTAATTGATATGATACAACCAAGACCTATATGACATCGACACTCTTCCAGTACAATATATATATATCAATAATATAATAATATATATTATATATACATAAACTAACTAACAAGAAATATATATGTATGATATGATTATTGATTTTATTGTAAATTAAAAATATAAACTCTAAACACTATATAATGTATAATTACGATTATTATATTCTATATGATCTATTCTTAATCTTAACTTAAATCTTTGATAAATACAATTAAATAAATTATATAATAAATAATATATAACATTATAAAATTTGTTACTAATATAATTTCAACTAACAACCATCATGAATCAACATTAATCTCATATTTGCTATCGTTGATGGTATTCATTGTACAAGTACATATGTATGATAGTCAACTCAAACATTGTTTCTATTGGTATTTTGTAAGTTTGGTTCATGAAAATTTAGCAATGATCACTGGTGATAAATAATTATATTCTCTAGACTCTAGACTTATTCTAGACGACCCTAGACTCAATATGTATTGTATCTACTAAGCATTAAACCTCAACAAAACAAAACAAAACAAAACAATTTATCAGATTATGAAATGCCCAACTGAGCAGCAAAGCAATAGTAGCGTGCGTCAACTTCCAGTAGTCCAACCCTCTGACGCAGACGAAAGGAAGAAGCATCAATTTCGAGTGAGACCGATGTCAGCATCGGTTTTGCCTTAGTGTGAGCCCGGGTGGATGTTGGTTGTTTAGTGTTGGGTTGACCTATACTGATAATTGTCACATGTCGCAAATCCATCAAGGAGAATCCTACATAACCAGAAGACTGGATTGGAAAATCCAATGGCTCATAATTTGATGATGTCCAGTCCAGGTGTCTTTAGAGTCTTGAGTCTTTACAACTATAATATTCTTATAACTATTGTTGAATTAAATTAAATAGTATGTTATATTGAAACAAAATAACCCAGATTCCATACAGTCCAGTCATAAATATTAACTTCAAGTTAACTTCAAGTTTTGTAATTATACATTTGTATATAGTTAGTTCAGATTATATATTGGAGATTCTAGAGTCTAGAGTCTAGAATCTAGTATTCTAGAGTCTAGAGTCAAGAGTCTAGAGTCTATAGAGAGTCTAGAGTCTAGAGTCTAGAGTTAGAGTCATTTTAGTTCAGCTTAGAGTTTAGAGTTTAGAGTTTAGAGCTAGACTCTAGAGTCTAGAGTCTAGAGTCTAGAGTCTAGAAGAGTCTAGAGTCTAGAGTTAGTCTAGAGCTAGAGTCTAGAGTCTATAGTCTACAGTATAGGATAGTCTAAGAGTGTGCGTGTTTTTTTTTTTTAAAAAAAAGAGTTTGAGTCCATCAGTTAGATTGGATTTCAGAATCTTTAATTTTAGTATTAGCAATTTGTAATGCTTAGTATGTTTTGTATTTTTGTTGTAACATCGAGGTCTGACGTTCGAAGTCGAGACCTGTACTACTTACGAAATACTTTACTTTAATGCTTAGAGGGTTTGATAGATATTAGTGAGTTTGAGTTTGAATTTAATCTAGATTCTAAGTCTAGTCTAGAGTCTAGAGTCTAGAGTCTGTCTAGTCGAGTCTAGTCACTATTCTAGAGTCTAGAGAGTCAGTCTACATTAGACAACTATGACTAGATTGATAATACTGTTGCCACTACTACTTCAACTTCTGATGTTACTAATTACTTACTACTACTAGAGAATAATGTTTTCATATTCATATTATTCATCACATCAGTAATCCTAGTCCAACATGAATGTGAGTCGAATAGAATCAGTTAATTAACTATGTTAATCCAATGTGAACTGAATCTACATAAATGGAATGTTGATCAGTTGATCGACACGAAACCCAATCGAATCTAGAATCTCAACTTAACTAAACCAAAAATGTTTTGATTACATTGTAGGTTAGATGCATCATGGACTCGTCCGATTGATGTGATGAGCTTCTCTGTGAATAGCTCGGCCATCGCTGCACGTACCTTGGCTTGAATTTGAATGATTCAGTTAGGTTTTTTTTGTTTTTCTTACTAAGTCGTTGAGAGTTGAGATTAAAAGATTCCAGATTCCAGAGTCTAGATTCGATACCCAGCACTAACACTAACAATGTAAGTGTAACTGTAACTAACACAACGAACACACCCCCAACTATAACAATATCTAAAGTAGCTAAAGTCTAAATCTAAAGTAAAGAATCTAAAGTTCTATTAAATTAAAATTAAAATGAATTATTATATTCAATATTCAGTAAGGGTTGTGCCCAACTACCCAACCACTCCCTAATTATTATCAATTAATCTAGAAATTGTAATTTTAGATTTAACATACTATCCTTGTAACTGCCAAACAATCATTGGGGAAAAATATGTTGATGATGGAAAATAAAAACAATAACAAACATCAAACATAACAAATCAAGTCAAAGCGACATGCCCAATATGTGATACTGATACATCCAGCCAGTATGCAACTGCGTTCATGCTGTATACACATGGGCTTTTGCTCTGCAGCTTTGTGAATCTACGAATCGCACCAGCCGAACGGACTTCATGACCAAGCCTTGGGTGAAGAAAAAAAACTCCCAGAGAGATAGAAATACCAACATCGCAAATCATATAGAACATTAGAATTCGATATTTAATATTTAATATTAATATGATTAGATTTGATTAGATTCGATTAATGATTCATAATACTGCATATCCCTACCAGTTGTGTTCACCCAGCATCAGGTTTATGATATCTGATATAGTAAATGTATTTCCTTAGTAAATATGTTAGGTTGAAGGTTGAAGTCGAAAAAGGTGTGTTGAATCGAATCCCAGATCACAGATCATAAAATCTTATCATAGATCATATCAATAATCAATAATCATATCATATTTATATTAGACATAGATCATTATAAAATATATATTATCTCATTCATAACTCATAACTCGTACCATAACATAATGATATCATAATCAGGATTGATTATATTCACATAATAATTTTAATAGTAATAATAATTAATAATAATAATATCATACAATATCATCTCATCATCGGTCATATCATCATATCATAATTCATAATATCAAATCATATCACAAGGACACGAACCCTCCCAGACCACGGAACCACGATTAATCATTCGTTATTCATTCATGATTCACTATTCATGATTCGAATCATTCATGACTCCATGACTTGTGATTCATGATTCATGATTCATCTCTCATTATTCATTATCACTATTCATACATACACATAACCAAATCGATTCATAACTTAGTCTATTCAATTCTAATGTTAAGTTAAGTTGAATGTTAGATAGGCCAATCTAAACTAAACTCTGAATCTAAAAATCTAAAGTATGTACAGTGTTGTTACTGAAACCCTAAGCAAAATCAAACTGAAAAAGGAAACACATATTTACTAATTTACCGTAACGAAACAAAACGATCCGAGAAGCGCAGTCTTGAGTAGCGCTCTAGGTGTCCAACTTTTCCATTTTCCCGTTCCCTGCACACCAGTAAATTTGCGTCTGGATTTCTTAGCCTTACCAGTTGCCAGGGCCACATTCCCTTTGGTGATTGCATGCTTGGCAATGTAGAGTTTGGTCAACGACCTGTGACACAGTGTAAGACCAGACAACTGGCCCTTTGACTCTTGACTCTACGGCACAGCAAGCAATGTTTGATTCATGATTCATGATTCATGTTAAGTTTAGTTTCGTCATTCATTATTCTATGATTCATGAGTGAGTCATGGGTCATGAGTCATGAGTGTTTATGATCTATTGGGTTGGCTCATGAGCCATGGAGCAATGTATCATTAATGTAATTGAACTAAATTTGGTTGGTAGTAGTACTCTAGAACAAACAAACTGAAACAAATATGAAATTTGTAATTGTAATAGCAGTTGAAATGAAATTGAAATTGAAATTCTCTCCATTCCATGCCTCTGATCTTTCTGTATCGCAGCAATGTCACGTTTTGCCCGGACCACTTGACGACCTCAGAGCACATGGAATAGTTCAAAGTGTGGCCAAAAATAATCCAGGGTCACATCAGCACATAATCACATATCATAGTATATCATATACATCAATAAGTAATATATTATATATAAATAAATAGTGTGTCTTAGTTGTCAATTCTCAGTTTTATAGATTTTTTAGTTATAGCCATACCGAGTTACAGAATCATCATTTGCTAATATCACATCGAGTATGTCATGTCATGATCATCATGTCATAAGTTTAATGTTCATAACTTCATAACCTAGTAATTCATATCTCTTATACCGAATCAGAACTCAGAACATATCATATCACCATATCACAAACATATTGAAATCGAACTATTGTTGTACTGTTGTACCGTGTCGTTATGTTAAGTTACATTAGTATTATTAATTAATAATCATGATAATAAATAATAACTAACTAATTTAATTTTTAATATACTAATATTATATTGTAGTTCGAGGCGTATGGATATTTGATAGTGATGAGTAAGTAACCAGTAACATTAATTAAATTAAAACTTGAAACCCCATTTTGACTCAACTTTGACTACTAACTACTACCAAGTGTTGTCATTGCAAAACAATAACTCTTGATTTTCATGATCAACCTGTTTTTTTCTATCAACTTCAACTTCACATGTTTCCAATACAACAATATCAAATCCAGCCAACACAAAAAAATGGTAACATGGTAACATTTAATGAACTAATGATAATAAATTTTATATTTTATATGAATCAGCATACCGGAATCAAATCATTGTTTCATCATGATCAATACGTGTGGATTGTAGTTTCGAGTTTTCAAGTTCAGTTTGAACCAAGCTACATTTGCTCAGATAATTTCCCACACCAGTTTGCCCCTTAGAATCCTTGGTGTCATTGTCCACCGTCTGCAAGAGCTTTCGCAATCTCCGAATGTGCGACGTCATCAGATTTCTGATGTCATGCAATGAGTGTGATGAATAGTGCTACTACATACTGCTACTAATTACTGAACTATATAATTACAAATATATATTATAATTATTATATATATTATATAATATATATTATAAGTTCATTTGCTTTAGTTCAGTAGTCTATGGTTGAGTTGAATTTGTCAATCAACTCAAGACTAGACTTTGGAATCCAGAATCTAGACACCTATGGCTGTATTGCTTACGGCTTCGCTGCTAAGAGTCTAGCCAGAGTCTAGAGGGTCTAGAGTCTAGATGTCTAGAGGTCTAGAGGTCTAGATGTCTAGAGTCTAGTCAGATTCTAGAGTCTAGAGTCTAGTCATCAAGTTGTCGGTGTTATTGTTGTATGTATGTCCATTGTCCAGTCCATACACATTGGAGCCGTCTCGAAATGCGAACGCATGCTGCAGGCCGGCGTGTTGGTCAACAAACAACATGTTGAGGGACTAAATTGTGAAACAGTTGAAACGAACTGAATTGAATTGAGGCAAACAACCGAAGGTATTGTTAGTTTTTGATTTGATTCACCAAAGCTTCCTGGACTCAATAGTGTTTGATCAGATTATTGATGAAATCATGATTCATGTTTCATTCAGATTCAGATTCATGATAATGGTTCTGATATTTTTTTTGGTAGTGGTAAACAGAAACATCATGTCAGTACGAGCCGCAAGTTGCCGCAAACTGTTGAAGCAGTTATTTTTTCACATCCGGAAACATGGCAGGGGTAGCGTAAGGAAGGATATGGATGGAAATTGCAACATCCAAGATAAATTTCCAAGAATGCTAGATTTAAAATCTAGTCTGTCTAGAATCTACTGCTCGCCAGATAAATGTCCGGGATCTCTAAATATTCAGAATTTAGACTGCTCGCTGTACATTGCAGTATTGGGCTACTTCCAAGTCCCAGAGCGATACATATCGAGTCAACGAATCAAATCTATATTGTACAGTATGCTGGATCGCAGCCCCACCCACAAGCTGGATCAACAGACAATCACCCGAAGAATTGAATTGGTGACATCGATTCACTGAATCGCTGGATCAACAGAATGGTCAGTTGAGAGTTGAGAGTCGAGAGAGTAGTGAGAATTGATAATGATAGTAACATAACTTAAATACTATACTATATAATAATAAAACAAAAGTTAAAGTGTTTTTTGGAGATCCAGTGACCTGTGTCATTCACCTACCACCAGCCATGGGCAATCTGCCTATCAGATAATTTACAATTTTTGATATTGATTGGCAGCAATGGCTGGGAAGCAAGGTCCATCAATTTTTTCGATGATGTGGGTTTTTTCTTCATCACTTTGATGACGACCTTCGTACTGCTAGTCTTTGGTGTGTCATTCGTTGAAGTAGTAGGAGTAGGTGACTCTGACATAGACGAAGCAAACTGCTTATCAGGCGAATCCACAGGCAATGCACCGCTCATGACGCTAGAGCTAGACGCTGGAAAACTAGCGTGAAGTGACTTGACTTAATGTTTGTGCCCAGATGAACTGCGGAATATCAATTCGACCACTCTTGGACTTGGAACGGTGTTGGTGAAATAATTATCATCCTAACCCCCACTATCCCTACGATATTTGACTAAGATTGATTTAAGTAATTAAGTTATGTTGTTATGCCGATCACATCATGAATCATGATTCGTGATTCATGATTCGTGATTCATGATTCATGATGCATATTTCATATGACTACTTATTCACTGATAGTATATATTACAAATTATTGAATTGAGTTAATTGTTAATTGATTGTTGGAAGTTGATAGTTGTAGTTGTTACATTACATTTCCATTAGGTGTCCATATACAGTGCACACTGCATACCTGTATATCTCAGATTTGCAAGAACATAATGCATAGCCATATGCACACATGACAAGCAAGTATGTTTTATACTATAATACATTCCACACACCATCGCACACACACACACACACCATGCACCATCGCACACACACCATGCACCATTGCACGCACATCATGCACATGCACCACCGCACGCGCACCGCACACCCATCGCACGCACATCGCACACCATCACACGCACACCGCACACCCATCGCACGCACACCGCACACCCATCGCACGCACACCGCACACCATCGCACGCACACCATGCACCATCGCACGCACACAACGCACAACCGTACGCACAGTCGTCAACCATCGTACCGTACACTACGGAACCATGTCTCCATAAACCTATGTTTGCATAGCCTTTAAAAATAGATAAAACATGAAACAACATCAGAACAGGCAGAACAAACACAGTGTTGTACACCGTACTGTACACCAATTGTGCTCCAGACGCACGATCCCATGGATCCCTCGCATTGAATAGTATCTCCAAGCTTGAACTCGTAGTACTCAAAGCCTTCCTTTCAGATTCTTTCAGATTCGTTGAGCTCACACGTTAAGAGTCTTTAAGTGAGAGGTGGCATGGTGTGGCAGTGCGCATGATGCTTTCCGTCGAGGCCACCACCACGAGTCGTTCCAACTGATCGCTTCCGATCTGTTTGAAGAGGCTGCTTGCACCTCGGGGCCAAAATTATTTCGCAACAAAGCAACCAACACACACTTCGGCGCACACACACACGCACACATGTCTGATCCTAATCATCGATAAATGATTTTAATAATATATATGATATTATATGAAATATTATGAAATATATAACTCAATGACAAACCAAAACAGCAGTGGCTGACCTTTTCATCAAGCAATTTGCTAATCAAATCAGAGCTGCGGCCAAAGTGGCGTAATGCTCCTGTCAGGAAGATGTGATCTGTCCTTGTCTTTACCCGGTGCTGGCGACGCGCCGCCAGAGCCTGCGCCAGAAGAGAAAGCGTTCAACAAACCCGATGACTGTTGCTGGGGCATCTTTTTATAGATCTTATAGCTTACCAAGGATTATCTTTTCCAAAAAGCAGTAAAGAATAATTATAATGCCCTTTTTCCTGCAACAGTCACATGTTCCTGCCTCATCGCCGCTAAGTGCACCCTTGCGGCTTTTGGACTCTCTTGAGGATGAAGAACGGGTCCTCTCTGTCTCTTCCAGCCTTTCAAAGTTCGACAGACAACTTGAATTTGATTGATCTACTGAGAGGAATGGCAATGTGAACGCTCTTCGCAGGCCTTGTGTATCCAGGTAGAAACTCGAACTCTCCAGGGGTCCCAGGTCCACATGCACACCTGAATTGTCAGCCGAGGCTGCCAAGACTGTCTGGCTGGTTCTCATATGTAAGACGAAGCTAAATGCTGCAAAAATGCGAATACCAGTACGGTTTATCAAATCACGCACGCTCAAGTTGATTGCAAGCCAGGCAATGGCCATGCATGCTCCTAACAAACAAATGCAGCCTTGGACTTTTAGACTACATAGTTCAATTCAATTCAATTCATGCAAAACCGAGAAGGTGCTTTGACCCTGCACGCCCCCCTGTTCTCTTTGAGGACGACCTGGAAAGCGAAGAGAAGTGGTGACCCATTCGAGCAGGACCTTAAGGGCCATGCGCTTCGAAATCAAAAGTGTTTTGCATTGTTTTGCAAAATGCTGTATCTGTATGCAGTCAGAACGCTCCACAGATTTCTTGAGGCTGCGACCAAATGGCTAAGCCATTAGAACGCTCTTGAAGGTGAGGTCACATTGCAGTCAAATTAAAGTATAGGAACCAAGCAAAATAAAAGGCCATTGAACGAATGATGACTAAATATCGTCAATATCTTTGTTTGTCCTTCTCTGCGAATCGCTGCAAATGATGATATCGGGATAGAATTTGGCTAGGATGGCTTCTTCAGTTAGGCCATCTTTGCAGAATCAACATGACATGGGCCAACAATCTAAGTGCCTGCACAGGTGAATGTAGCTAATGCACAGGTGAAATCTAAGTGCCTGATGTCTTTCGCATATCAAAGGCATGCTTCCAAATTCATAGAATGTCATGATGGCTTGATTCTTGATGCACTTGATGCCCAGAGAGAAGGCAAGTAGTAGAAGCAAACAAGAAGAAACATTGAGACAGCACCATCACCATCCATATATAACTATGTACTATATAACCATATTCAACAGGTCTTGATATTTGAAGATCAGGCATTGCACAATGCACTCACGTCAGGAAGGTCCTGTTGATTGGCAACCCAAAGCTGAGCAAATTCAAACAGTCGCCTGGCAGCTGACATTTGATGCAGTACAAGTTAGCACACTGTGTAGAAAAAGGCTGAAGACACCGACCATGTCATACTATTTCTACCGTCTATCTCTTCTTGCTACCTACCTCTTCTTTCTGCCTCGTCTTCCTTTTCCTAGCTCCTCTGTATCACCGTCCCCGCACCCAGGCCCGAATCAAAACAGGCTGCAAGGACGGGACGCCAAGCTGATCTGCTAAGCACATGAGGTCCAGAGAGTTTGACCTGATGTCAGGGTCCTTCAGAGATGTTTCTTGGGTTAGATTAGTTAGCGGCTAGTTGCACATCTCAAGCAGGGGTGTAGTGGCCTAGTGTGGGAAAGACATGCAAAAAAAAACGCTGAAGAACTCGCCGCTTCTTTTCTGATCTTCCTTTGCATATTGCCCTTTCCATGCTAATGAGACAAAGGCCATAGACATGGAATGGGTCAGACCTTCGCTGACCACATTAAGCCTGCTAGGATCTAAAGGATCGCAGGATCTCGACGGACTCTACGGACGTGCAGCTCTTTGCGCCCGGCACCCGCGATTTCGCAAAAGATATGAACAGATTTGACTGCTGGTGATGGTATGACTGGTATGACTTGAGACCGCATTTTCAGTCAAACAAGCCCAATCAGACGCCACCATGCAGCACCTTGGCAGCTCCGCTTGGATGACAAAGTCAGCAATGATATGTCATTAAGATGATATTAGATGGTACATGTGATGGGCACCGGGTCAAGTGGACAATTTGTGATGTCAGGTGATTTTACTCAGTTGCGGTTCGTACTCTGTGCATGCCCAAAGCAAGTCTTTGTCTAGCTTGAATTGCTTCTGTTAGTGTGAAGCAATTCCAAACATGCTGCGTTGGTTGAACATTTTTGAATGTCATTTTGCATGTCTCAACGACTCAAGCGGATTTTCTTGGAGCCGCAGAAAAAACAAACATTAATCGAACTCTTGCACTTTTTGGTCACTGGCCAGATCGCCTTTCTCAGGTCGTCAATCCCGTATTGTACGCTCTAGCGGCTTTGAAATGGATTGCTCTCGTACGCTCTCGTATGCTCTCCTTTTCTCTCGTCATCTTGCTCTTGCGCGTGGCAATAATGATAATAATGGAAACATTACAACGGACACGAACTGAAGTGGGTTTTCTTGGTTCCTCGTTTTCAATTGCCTGCATTAGTCTTGAGGATGGCACCGACTACGAGCCATTCTATGTAGTAGGCGAGCATGTAAACAAAGCCAGCCTGGGGTCAGTTTCTTCCAAGCCAGACTCACATAGAACTCACATGGTTTCATGACGGTCTCATCAAGGTCTCATGACGGTCTCATGGGATTCTGCAAACTTGTCAGATTGAGAGACACTCGCCTTGTACCATTCTACTGGAGTTATGTAATGTCCAGCAAATAGAACTGCTGACTGAGCAGAGGCCTCGGCACCACAAGAAGCAATGACTGAGCCACAGCAAATCATTAACTCAGAGACACTCGCATGCACACTGTGTCAAACCTCCTGAAGTCCTAAAGCTTCAGTGTCCGAGGGCCCAACATATGGAGTCAAAGTAGCAAAGAGATTAGACACGAAGGCCAGTGCAAACAAGGCTGGAATCTTTGGAGTTCCTGTTTCTACCTCAAAAGATTTCATGCGAGTGTAATTTTGCACAATGTTGTGCAAAGCTGCCAAAACTGACTGAGGCGGCCACCAGCATAACCAAAAATGGTTGGAACCAAGCAGATACATGTGCCACCTGTCAAAGCTGCCAGGAAGGATTTTGCCCACACGAAACAATAGATCAACAATGATCCGTGTATATATATATAACAATATTTCAATATATACACAAATATATATATATTATATTATATATATATATACATTATATATATATATTCATTAAATATAATATGTATATACTACTGTATACCATACTGTGTTATGATATACTATACTGTATTACATTACATCATATTACATCATATGACATCATACTACATCATACTACATCATATTATATTATATCATACTATATTGTATTATATTTGTATCATATCATATTATATTTTATTATACAATATATTGTATTGTATTACATTCTATTCTATTCTATTATATTATATCATATTATTATATTATATTATATTATATCATATTATTTTACTATATCATACTATATTTATGTTCCATTATATTATACATGTGTATATATATATATATACGTATATGTAATTATACGTATGTATGACCCATTTATATGTATACGTCCGTACATCATCTATGATCATCTCTTGCTATGGAGCACGGCTGGTGCCTACAGTTTTTTAAAAATGCCGGGGTCTCCTGTGAGGCGAAGAGATAATGAATCAGCCAGTAGGACGTGATGATGACCAGGAAGGCCGGCACCTCAGCGCTGGTCAAGACCTAAGACCCACCATGACGACTACGACGTGACTAGACTTGTGTGACTTGTCATATCTTGTCACATCTTGGCACAGAAATGAATGAAATCCCCGCAAAATGACAGTTTGCAGCTGCGCCTGTGCCAGTCCTGCAGCTCTGATTTTTGACCTCAGACTCCCGCACAGCTAACACCAGCTCGACATTGTAGTAAACATGCAAGTGTAAATAAGTCAAAAAAGTATAAGATTTATCATACAATAGTAAGATAGTTTGTATATATATATAAGTATGTAAGTAACTTAATATAATTTAGTTGCATGGCATGGCAGTGTTTCTCTCAATTGAACCCATTCCCTGCATTCTGGAGACATGAAATAAAACTGGATGCTGTCGACACCCACTCAAAAACTTCATTCGGACTGGCTCTTTGAGCCCTCTTAGCAATGGAGAACTGAGAACTGCTACTGTCCAAAATTTTCAAGTCAAGATAAGTTGCGACTGTCATGAAACAACGCGAGCGTGCCAAGAGTGAGAGCTGTCCTTTGGTTCCAGGCGTGACCACCGACGACAACCACCTCACACTAGTGCAAGAGAATTTGCAGGAGTTCTCCAAATATGGGCGTGTTTGTCTTTAGAGCCAAGTAGTCTACCTTGCGTTCTTTCACCCTCTGTGAGGTTCCTTGTTTCTTTGTGTTTCTTTGGCTTGTTTGTGTTTGATGTTTCTTCGCTCTGTCTCAGAATTTGTCCATCCGTTCCCTTCAAGTCTAAGGACTGAGCTCAACAATGCCAAGGATCTTCAGCATCTCGGCCAAGCCTCACAATCCATCGCTTGAGCTCCGGAAAGCACACAGATTCCAAGGATCCGGCCAACCAAAGTTGCAAAGGACACAAAAGTGCTCCACGCTTGTTGATTCTTTGCGCAATCCTGGCCACAACGGGCCACAACGCACTCTGTATTGAATAGTTGACATGTTGACATGCTGTGGTGGATGTGTTCCCAGCATTGAATTCAAATGCTTCGTATTGCATCTAGAATGAATTGCAGGTGAGCAGAAACCACATCGGCAGCCTACGGTCCTCCCATGTAATGACGCCGGTCAACAGAAGAATCCCAAGGCCGCAAAAGGCTGTGATCGCAGGTTTGACGTGAATCAAGGACGACGAAGCCCATAGGACTACCATGCCTGAGTGACAGGTTCCAACCCAAATCAAACAAGCTCATACCAAAGACGGAGCATTTTGTTCAAGTCACTAGACTTTTGGAAAACAAGTCACTGTGAGGTCTTTCCCAGTGAAAACAATGCTAGACCAGAATATAAAATAACCTTTTGATCAGGAGACAATCGTACCAATAGTATCTGTGACCCACCTCCTTTTGCACCGGATCGGTGTCTGTGTTGGGTGTAAAGAATGGAGGGTCATGACAATGCATGGATCCCCTTCAGTGAGTCCGGTGAGATCAGGTGAGTCACAGGTGTGAGAGCAGGTCATGGGGAGGTGCAAGGAGAGGCCGTGAGTCTTGGCAAAGTCTTGGCAAAGTGCCATTGCTGTGGTCACAAACCGTATCGAGACGTCAGACATGTGCCAAAGCTGCCAGAGGGACCACACGTGTGCTTTGGTTTGGTCGAGCTGTGTTTTTGACAAATTGTTTTTGAGGCTCAAGAATTTTGAGCGGTTCCCGAATCAGGACGATCTGCTGAAACTGTGTGCAAAATAATTGGCGATACGTTGGTTAGGGGTCCACTTTCTGACTGTTTTACACAAGATCTCCAATTGGGCGTGTACAACGTTTTGTTTTGTGACGGATTTGTCGAGCTACCAAGCATAACGAAGAGAAAGACTTTCTCGTCATCCGATATGGGACCCATTTCATCTAGCCGCTGCTTGGCAACCTCAAACGACAGACAACGCGTTGAGTCTTGCATAGAAGCACTTGACATAAATTGAAAAACCAGGCCTTCGGTGCGTCAGGTGTTGTTCGTGACTCTGGTGGCATGAGTTTCAGAGCCACAAGTGGTGTCAGCAAGAAGGACACGAAGGCCTAGCGTTGGGATTGGCCAAGTTGGGCTTGAAGACGTGAACGCCAAACAAAGAAGGTGGGTGATGACAGGTCCTGCTTGGGTCCGGGCTGGAACTACAGCTGCTACAAACCAAGTATGAAAAGGATGATCCAAATGGATGCCAACCTTGTGGGCGGAAAAACTTGTCTGAGGCAACACTAAAGTCATGAAATTTGATGTGACGCACATCTAGGTGTCCTACATCATCGGCCAATTTCAGCACAAAGTAGTTTTGCGCAGCACCCGTGAGGAACATGCACGACGACGTTGCAGTTGCCTCCAAAGAAGCTTAGAGGCTTAGAGCACAAACAAAAATCAAACGGATGTGTGACTGGCCTGGTAGCAGCACTCCACCAGGAATTTGCCGCACTTGGACTCCGTTCCCTGAGGACTGGCTGCTTTAATTTCTCAACTTTTCGCTAGCCAATTTTTACTATCCAGACCTGGCCTCATTGGGGTCAGATCCACTGGCTTTGCACACCTGGGTGTCAAGACCAGGAGTGGTAGCTGAGCCAGCAAGTCGGCATCAAGCACAAGGTTTCTCAACCTTCTCAAAGAATACAACTTCA
>CAMXCT020000687.1:77500-162500 GCA_947184155.2 Cladocopium goreaui | reverse complement strand
GATTGTGGAATGTTGCTCACAAGTGTTGCTCTGGATTTTGAGCAAACGCTTGAATTTCGGCCTCCGGAGGGTGACTTAATCAGTCCTCTGTTGCTGTGCAGCAAAAATGTCACGATGGCCTCACGACTGTTCGCAGGAATTCCACACAGAACCTGAGTCTCTTTGACTGTGGGCCCCACGGCTGCCAAGATAGGAACTTGTATTCTTTGCTTGGCAAAGGAGCCTCGTTCGCAAGGCATCGCAAGGCTGTGTCATGCAGGACTGCTTTAATGGTTTGCTATCTGATTCCATCTTCATGCTTAGGTGGTGTCGAAGTAGTCGACTCATGGAAGTCATTTCCCTGGGCAAATGTGGGAAAGACTTCAATGATTGGTTCAGGTTGGGTGGCGATGGAGGTTGATCCCCCGCAGTAAAGGCAAAATCAAACAAGATCGGTCTTGCTAATAATTAGCTGCTAATGACGCTGGTATAACAATGAAGCCTTCACGTCTGAGGGTGGGACTCAGCTGCGCTGAGACTTGAATCCCCGCGCCATTGCTACAAGTCAAGCTACCCTTGAGCATCTGCTGTGTCGCACTAGCTTCATTCCAAAAGAGCCGTTCTCCAAACTCAATGTCATGACACTTGATGCAGCTTGAATCGTGAAGACATGCAATTTATGGAGCTGTGGGGTCTGAGCGAAACACGTGGCATCTGCACCTTCTAAGGGCCTCTCGTCCACTCGTCCATGGTACAGGTAGCCTGCACTTGCAACTCGACACATGTCGACATTGACATGATCCCCTGTCAGTAGTCAATATCAATTAGTATCAAAATGTTAAGAAATTGGTCATGTCTCTGCAAAATGTTGCTGGATAAACTTGGTTCAAGAAATCTTAAGCGGCTGACCGAACAGAATCTGCGCGACTTCAAGTGGAAACTCCATCAAGGATACCTGGCAAATTTGGATATGTTTGGCATGATCTACGTATCATCTACATTGAATCTACCAGTGATTTGGGTCTTTCCCACAGAGCTGACCTCTGCACCCGAGCTGTGGCTTTCTAGAAAGCCACTGCCAGCTCCCTGTGACATCGGCATATGCGGCATCACATCTTTGCAGATTTGCGAGCAACGTGTTTGTCCACGAGAAGTTTGAAAGAAGTACTACTGTCCCAGCCTGAAACATTGCTTTGAAATATTCACTTCGTGACATGAGGATGTTGCGATGGAGGAAAAGGCTGCCACCATCACATCTGACAGTCACATCTGAGAAGCTCTCTGAGCCATTCTCCTGGCAATGTACGTCAGGATATTACATCTGTTTTTCTGGGAGAATGGAGTTCTGGCATGCTCGCTGTTTCTGAAAATGCCAGTGTTGCGAAAAGCCACGTCATGGCTTCATCAGCTGCCTTGGACCCAATACGATTGAATCACAGAAACTCGAAGGCAAATAAGGCAACAGAGTTCTATCTTACAGTGCCACTCATGACTTGACATGGGCTTGTGCGATGACTGGGGAGAATGGCAGGTGGTAAGTGATAAGCTCAAGACTCGAGCACTGTCGGTCTCTTGGCCAACTAGTGACTCTTGGGGTAGCTCCACAGCGTCTCGCACACCCAACATGCGCAGTACTGAAACCTGTGCAGGTGATGCCAATTTGAATTCTCGAAAAGAACTGGGTTGCTGAGTGGCCAGCAAATCAAACTTTGACACTCAGCCCCATACGTGCTCTGTCAAGTAGTCTGGCAGTGCAAACCTTGCTTTTGCAAAAGGTGAAAGGTCAGGTCATGACTGTCAGTAAGGTCACCTTCTTGACGAGAAAAGATGGTACTCATATGTGTGTATATATATATTATATAATTATATATATATATATCAACGTTCTCTGATATTCTCTGAGCCATGAACATTGGCGGTCGATGCTCCTTTAGTACCAAGGAGATCCGCCATGGTGCCACTAAGGTGTGCCTTACATGAGCTGATGTCAACAGGTCTTGCACCATCTTGCACCCATTGTTCTTACTCGTGGATCCTCCTTGTGTACAGAACTCTCTGACTCTTAAAATTGACTTCCATTGATTTCCTGCCGATCGTGCCCATCTGACAGCAGCACGGACCGGTGCCACCACTTCCAGGATCGAGAGGAATAGCAATGAACTTTGCTTTTCGCAGTCGTGAACACACTTGAGCCTTGTGAGGTGAAACATGCAGACCTTTCAATGTGTCGCTTCGGCTGTATTTGCAACACATGGATCCATGCCGTGAGTACAGCATCTTCTGAGGTAGCCGCGCATTCTCGTGCCATCTGTGCAGGGGCACCCTCTGTCTGGCTTCGTGGTGCGGTTGCCTCTTGAAATACTTCATGCTGTGCAAGGAATTGGCACATAGGTCCCACCACCTGAGAGCAGCTGCGACTCCGACAAATCATGGCCTGCTAAGCCATTCCACCCTTTCTTGATTCTTGTCCTTTTGTTTTTGAAAACCAAGTGCTTCAAGTGGTTTTTCACATGGTTTCGCCATGCTGCGAGCAAAGCTTAAGCGATCATCTGAAGCAACTCGCGCAGCATTGCTGCGGGGGCCTTCTCTTTGAATTCTTCCCACTGATGCACAGGTACTGCTCCGTCAGGAAGACTTCCAAGAGCCAGAGCATGAGCAACAACATCCTACACGTGAGCATATCGGGCGAATCATGTCAGTGAAAATGCTGAAACCTGTTAAATCATGACGAATCTACCTGCAGTTCACGCAAACAGCTACACATGAAATCGCCGGGAAAGAAAACTTGAGAGTTCAAACTCAAAACCACAAATGATGTGGTTGGTTCCCTTCTTGAACAGCTTGTTTGATCCTAGAAATAGGCAAGGAGGGCTAGTTTAAAAGCTCCTTCAAAGTAGGACGCTGGTACCCCTCAAACTCCGGGAACCCTCTTGGGCACAGTGGAAGGGTTGTCCAGCATAAATATGGATCCTGGGACAGAAGGCCACAACTTCTGACATCGATAAAAATTGACATGCTTGAAGACAGTGAAAATAAACAGCAGTATGATGTGTACGTGCAGCAGTCCAGCGGGTGTGCTCGTGACCTCAGAGACGCAACATTCGAGAGATCTCAAGATCGCGAGAATGTTCTGGGCATGAACTGCGTTGCAAATTGAAGCGGTGCAAGTGAGAGCTTGACACCAGTTCAGAGAGCTTGAAGAGCTCATTTGGCGGAGTGAATGGTTTCAACTCGAACAATGTGTCAGACCTGGCCAAATACTATGGATATAGCCATGCAATGCCATGCAGCGGAAAAGTATGGACATGTATGGACTATGACTATGAGTCCACAGGATTCCACAGTTGTGTGTTGTAAACAGATAACGTTCAATGAAATGTGTCACAACTTCGTAACATGCCAGAAACGCAAATCTGTGGAATCAGCGTCTCTTGAGGTGTCAACAAACGCCCTTTGCAGGATTGCATCCCTGTGAGGGCCTGAAACAGCTTGAGCCCATTCCACAGTCTTCGCTGTGATTTGAAGAAATGAATGAAACTGATATATGGTCTGTGACGATACAGAATAAGGATGGACCTCATAACCCGGTATCAATGGCAAATCCTGAATTGTTGATATTTATTGTTAGCATTATGACATCGGATTGATCGAATTGATTGTGAGTCATTACTTTTCCTAATGAACATAGAGCAACCCTGCAGAGGAGCCCACCAGCAGGAAGCACTCTCCAGGATTCCACAATGCGCTGCATTAAGCCCCGCTGCAATTCTTGGTATCGCTTCCCTGCAGCATTTTCTTGCATAAACAGCAACACAATACACTCAAAAACAGTCTAAATGAGTGATTCAAATATACAAGGAGCATCCCTGAGCCGGTGACAAGGTAGCATGTTGTGCTGATCTTTTAAGACCTGCAAAAGGGGCACCACAAGCCTTTCCCAAAACATAATCAGCTCAAGCACCTTTTGCCTGGCAGAGATATGCCAAACAGTCTCCATCACCAACACTCTTCCGCATTCCAAGCCGTCTGAGATGAGACAGTACCTCGCATCAAAGAAGGATTCAGCAAAGAGCGCAAATACGGAAAATTGGAATGAAGTATTGACGCCACTGTTCCACTTGGAATACCGAACTGCCAAGGTTGTCTGAGTCTCTGTGCTTGTCTTCAGCTATTCTAGCTGACTTCAGTTGTCTTTCTGTGTGCTTTCTTTTTCTGAGACATGTCTTCTCAATATGTTTCTTCCCGTCTTCCTGTTGTTGGTCTCGCACCGAAGAATATTTGCAGGATTTAGCAGGTCTGACCAAGGCAGTCTGGATAACTTTGACTTGTCAGTTTACTTCTCTAACGCTATCTAGGTCAATCCTGACTCCGACAGGCGTTCAAGTCACAAAGCCAAACAAAGCTGGGGTACCGGAGCAGAGAGGCTCTTTGCTGGAAAGTGATATCTCTGACGCCCATCCAAGGCTGGCCAGTCTTCTTCTCCGTGGAATCCAAAGATCTCTTGGATTGTGAAGTCTTGCGGGTCCAAGATTAAGAACCTTCAGGAAACATTTCTGGGGTGAAAAAGGCGCTTCATGATGCATCAAGCTGCAACAATCATTCCGGAAAGTTTCACAGGAATCCAAGCGCTTGGGCCCGCTGCGGAGGCTTCATCATCTTGCCGTGTGTTTCGGCTGGAACGAGGTAAGGCCTCAGGAAGACTTCATTGCCTTTCTGGTAGCAAAGTTCTTGAATGAGGAAGTTTGGGGGGGAGCGATGAAGAGGTGATGAGAGTGATTTGTAATTGTGTGCTGGATTGCATCTGTTTGGTCACGCCAGGAAAAAAATAGAGCGGCAGCAAGATGTGAAATGTGTCTGCAAGTTATCCGCAAGTCGTCTGCAAATGTGCATTTCCTGAGCCCATTGGCTCGGAGTTGGCCTCTTCAATGTCTTGCAGCAATGGAAGCAATCGTTCCAGCACGATTACCTGAGGGTCTTGCTTCGGCTTGAAATGAAGAAGGCAAAAACAAAGCTGGAGCATGTGCATGGAACTATATATTTATATAGACGAGAAAAAAAAAAAACACTAGAAAGATCTGGAAAGCACACATTGACACCCTACAAATACTGGCAAAGTTTCCACAAATCACACAGCGCAGGCCTGGTCATCGGGAATCATGCTCTCCAAATGGGGCAGAATCTGCTTTTGCAGCCATGTCTTCATATCGAAGTATTTTCCTTGCTCTGCAAGAATCTCCTTCACCTGGCGGCTGAGAATCTGTCATCTGACCGAAGAATGCCCTCATGTCACTCATGTCCTCTGAAATTTGGTTCTTCCTGATGTGCAGCTAGTGAGCATCCTTTGGACTCACCATGAAGGCATCAGTGTTCTTGAGATGACCAAATGCTATGAGATGATAAAAGAATGTTAGAATAAGGTTAAAGAATCGATGATTGATGATGATTGAGTGTATTTGACATTATTTGACATGTTGGATCTAAAATGATCTAAATGGTTTGGAGCTAAATGGATTGGAGCTTCAGCGCAAGGTTTGTGTGCAGTCTAAGAGTGTCCAACGCATTTCAATCGTCTCTTAGAGTGTTAGAGTCTGTTAGAGCACGCTGCAGCATGCTCAAGTTTCATCAAGTTTCTCACCTCAACAAGGCCCAAAGCATCAGAAACTTCTGGAGGCGTCTTTATCGAGACCCGGAACACGAAGGCCGTGTCCAGGTCGAGCCTGCCATCCCAAGGCAATCCAATCTGTTTGAACAAATGGTGCACCCCGTTGAACCCCGTTGAACCCCGTTGCACCATTGGGCAGGCTCAACAATGGTTTATAAAGGCGACTCCGTTACAATGCTTTCGTGATCTGTGTTTGACTCTGCTTTGTGGGGCAACCAGCGAAGGTTCTGTGGTGCAGTCCAGGGCTGCAGTTCAAGAGATGCACTGTGCAACGAGTCAAGACTATCTTCTTTGGATATCGGGAATGCAAAAGAGCTCACACTGACCACTCTGACTCATGTCATCGGGTCAACGTACTACATACCTTATAGCCTTATATATATACCTACCTTTTCCAAGACCGCTTTATGCAGGAGTATATGCAGGAGTCTTTGTTGGGAGGCAAGTTGCACAACAGTGCTGACGGGTGTTGCAAGCAGTGCCTCTAGTGTCCTGGAACCCAGACCTCTGGTATTTCCAGTCAGAGGTACTATATGCACAAAGGAGATAGGAATTGTGTTTTGGTTCAAATGCAGGGTGCCTTTAGGGCTGGTGTATAGTGTTGGGCTTCAAGCGGTACAGAAAACTGCGTAGCTGTGTAGGAATGGCGTTGGAGATTTTGGTTTTGCCGTTGTTTTTTAAATATGTGTATCTGGAAGGTTCATTGTGCAGGCTGCCAACTCTGAATGCAAAACGTTCCAGCATCTAGTAGCTACTCAATCGCAATGTGAGTGCGCAAATATATATATATAATATATAATATATAATAATATATAATATATAATAATATATGATATATAATAAAAAATAATATAATGATATATAATATATAATAATATATAATATATAATAATATATCTAATATATAATAATATATAATATATAATAATATATCTAATATATAATAATAATATATAATATATAATAATAATATATAATAATATATAATATATAATAATATATAATATATAATAATATATAATATATATAATAATATATGATATATAATAATATATAATATATAATAATATATAATATATTATAATATATAATATATTATAATATATAATATATTATAATATATAATATATTATAATATATAATATATAATATATAATATATAATATATAATATATAATATATAATATAAAATATATAATATAGCATATATAATATATAATCTATAATATATAATCTATAATATATAATATGTAATATACAATATATAATATGTAATATATAATATAATATAATATAATATAACAAAATATAATATAATATAACATAATATAATATAAATATAATATAATATAATATAATAAAATAATATATACATAGAAGTAATACATGTTGCATAAATATAGATATTATATATATATATACAGAATTGAAAATGATTGTAAGTTCTCTTGCATTCTACATACAAAACAACTTTGGCGACTGCATGTTTAGTCGAATAAGTTTGGAGAAGTAGTCGAATGAGTCATGCAGGGGCCCCTGTTCGAATTTCCATGAGAGCTCTGGCTCTTCAGTGCCTCACTGGAGCAGATCTGAGTGGAAGTGGTTCGCCATCAACAACTGCGAGCTGCATCAAGGACCGGAAGGCCTTCGATTGCAGAGCAGTGAGCATGGGCAAAAACAGAAATACTGCAGATATTTGCAGATCAAGTGCAGAAATCTTCCATGATCAGCTGAGAAGATACACCGTTTGACTCTTTGATATGGCTACACTGCGACAAGAGGGGATGTGTTCTCTACTGGTTGCGCGAGCACAAGGCCCATAGAGCCTGCAAGTTACTGCCATCTGACCAGGACTCCGCAAGGAAGATTGGAAGCTTGCAAACCTGCACAGCTTCACAGAGGCATGCGAAAACAGGTGAAAATCGATCGTGTTTCACCAAGGTATTGCAACAGATTGTAGATATTTGATGATATTTGTAGATGAGCCGTTTGTGGACTTCAGCTCTGAGCCGCTGGCAACTGATGCTCTGGCCTGCTGTCTGCCGTCTTCCAGTGAACCAATTGGATCGCACAAAGCCTGGCAGAGTTGAGAGCCTCAGTGCTTGGTGCAGCGCAGCTACAGCCTCCGCCAACGAATCCTTTCATCGTTCCTAGCTTTTCTGATGCTTTTCTGATGCTTTTCTGATGCTTTTCTGATGCTTTTCTCTTGTCGGTCTGATCGGCCCGGCAAAACTTCTCACCAAACACCGGACTCAGCCCACAGCGTAGCAGCTCGCGTTGGTCCGGTTGCAAGCGCTGACATCTTGAAATCAAAGAGCTGAACTGCGCTTCAGCAGATGCTGCAAGCACAGTGAGGAGACTGCCTCTCAATCAATTCATAGACTGAATTTCCAGGTCACAGAAACTTCAACCCTCTCTGATTGCAACACTGCACAACCTGCTCAGAACAGTGAGGGCCTCTGCTGAAGGCTTGCACAATGCCTCTTTGTTGCAGAAATCGCAACACGGGGTCTGTCCTGAAACCAAAACAGGCAATTTAAATTCGTTTTACATACTTTTCATGTCCGCTAAAAGTTGGCTCCCTTTTCTGTTCGCAAACTTCGGCAAAGCCAGTGTAGCTCATAAGTAGACAAGCTGGCAAATGCTTGTAGGGTAGCCCACGTGTGCCCCGAGACTTGGAGTTCCAGGGGCGGCGTCTGAGTGCTTGACATGGCCGGATGACTTTTGTCAACCTCGCAGTGCTGGAGATTCACAAGGGTAAACAGGAAACTACATTGAGGTCTTGTGAGTCTTATGTTTACTTAGTGTTTACGTTTACCATCTTTTATCTATGATTAAATTATAATTAATATTGTCTTATCATTTTGCGCTTTGATGTCCTAGGCTTCAGACAAATCGATCCGAAACCAAAGTTGCAGCAACCTCCATCAAGGGTTCCAGATTCTGCTCACACTCCTGGGACAGGATATCTTTGTTGCGAGGCAAGCACACTGCTTGATGCAAGTAGATCAACAATGATCAAGGTAGCTGAAAGTGACAACCCATGGTGAAAGCACAAGCACGTAATGTACAAACATATGGTGCCAAGGCAGAATCCGTCTTGGATCTAAGGATGCAGCTGGAAGCAACAGCGGCTCTGAAGCGCTGAGGGGAACGAGCATCAAAGGCGCATCAATACTTGATGCTGAACTCAGCACCAGAGAGAGAGAGGTTTGTCCATTCAAGTCTATATACCCGTCCAGTTCCCACACATGCGATTTCAAAACAAGCCAAGTGTTACAGTACTTTGGCATGGAACACTTGAGGATAGCTTGAGCGGGTGTGACTGGGTGTGTCAATCCGTCCATTCTTCGATGTCTGAGGCCAGAACTTCTGCGTCCCAGATCTTGCTGCATTCCATGCAGGCACCACATAGAAACCGTCAAAGGCGGACAGAAATTCATCAGACAAGCCATCTTCTGCCTTGGGCCAGCAATGGCCAGCATACTCCAGCAATGTTTCATCAATGTTTCATGCTTGTCTCCACGAGATCGCAGTTGTACGTTGCTGCCATTTGTTTCACTCCTTCCCTACCCCTGTTTCACCTGCGGCTCGGACCAACTGGACAAATGACCAAAGTGCGCAAAGTGTGGAACTGGCATGTTCATCACTTCCGAAGCCAAGCGACCTTCCAGGAGTTTGGATAGTTTGGCAACTAACTATAGGGAACATGACATCATTTTAGAACATGTGAAGAAATTATAGCTCATTATTGTAGACATGGATATCTGGTACTGGTATCCCCTGTTTGGAACCAATCTATACTTGGCAGGCTGTAAGGCAGAGACCCAGCAGCGGCTTGACGAGTGCTTCCAAGAATGCGCCCTGCCAAATCGGTTGTTCTCTTCGATCTTTAAAACATTGACAAATGAGTAACTGGCTCTAAAACGATCAGAACCAGGTGCAAAACGATGAGAGTATATGAGAGTTATCATTGGCATTGGCATGGGTTTCTCGAATTGGCTGTATAGTATTGGCATGGCTGTCAAGAAGGGAACTGCCTGCAAAGGTTTCGTCCAATGATGCCAGAACGGATGAGGAGGGAGGCGAAGCCCGAATGCTTGGAAGTGCCAGAAGCAAAGCTTCCGAAAGCTGTTCACACTTTTCAACATGTCGAATTCCGAGTTTGTCGGCTTGTTGGCGTAGCCTCTCGTGGCTTCTTGCATCTAGTCCAGACAAATCTAAGGTTGCTTTGGAAGCAAGTTGTTGCAAAACTCGCTGGGCAAACGAGCTTCGGGAGTTGTCTGAGACAAAGGCACAGAAAAGCAGTTGATCTGATCCTCCATCACCAAAACAAGCCACCTTGTTGTCGCAGAGCGGAGCCAGCTTCAACCCTTGCAGCTTTGAAGCCGAATCATCCTGCTCTCCACTCAGAATGAATCCTAAGAGTTTGGAAGCTGCAGCACAACTGTACTTGTGATGTGAGTCCTGACGCAAACATGACAATACCAAAGAACGGTCGACGTAAGCCTTGCGCTTGAGACCTGCAGACGAGAATTCCTGCTGTACTTCAGGAACCACGTCGCAAAAGCGATACTTGCCTTCCTTTGACTGGTACAAGTGGCACAAGTATTCATGCACGGCTTGTCTCTGGTCCACTGTTCCAATGTCATCAGGCAGCGGCTGCACAGAATCCACATAAGATACCAGGGGTGCAGCTGTTCGCAAGCCACTTGCGTCCAAAAACTCCGCAAACTGAGTGTGTCCTGTATGCTTCCCGAACTGAGTCTGTCCTGTACTGCCTGTCTCAAAGGAAAGTACTGGGAAAAGTGCGCTGTGGCTGAGGGAAGCGTAAATGGTTGGAAGGTTCAAGAGCTGTTGCAAACTCAAGGGCAGCTGAGATTTGCGTGGCATCAAAGAACACACCCCGTCCCGGTCAGCCCAAACAGCTACGCTTGCTGATTTTTGGGAGCGAAAGGCCTGAAGTGCTGCTGATTGCTCGTGAATCAAAGTACAAATCAAAGGTTCTATGATGTTGTGCAAAAGAAGTCCGTTCCAATCAGACTTAGAATTT
This sequence comes from Cladocopium goreaui, assembly GCA_947184155.2. NCBI lineage: Eukaryota > Dinophyceae > Suessiales > Symbiodiniaceae > Cladocopium > Cladocopium goreaui. The sequence goes on along the minus strand of CAMXCT020000687.1, from coordinate 151,806 downwards.
GAAGGTTTTGAAGTGCTTCCTCTGACCAAATCCAAACGACCTGGAGCAGTCGGATCGCTCAGGCAGAAGTTCGCATTGATCAAAAAAGGCAAAGAGCTCGTGATCGGCAAAGGCATGAAACAACAAATCCGTGGTTCTTCAGTGCGGAGAGGCCGAGAAAGGCAAAGCGCCAGGCCTCCGAATGGCACATATGCAAAGCTTGCTTCTGATGCCTCTGACGTTTCAGGTTCATTTCGAGTTCCTGCCCATCGTTCATCTTCCGGATTGTCGTGCTGAAGTATCAAGCGCCATGCCTCCTTTCGATTGCAAGGTTCACTGTCGAACTCTTTCTGCAATTCCATCGGAGGTGACCAAGAGATCGAAACGATTAAATTGAACGAAATGTACGGGCGCACATCTGGATGTGACTTGGACATTCCCAAGCGATTCAACATGTCGGAAATGAAAGATTGCTTTTCCTTGCTCTGTGCAACTGTTCTGGAAGAAAACAAACGACGGTACTCCAGTGCCTGCTCATCGGTGGAAATTTCAACAGAGGACATAGCAACTGATTCTCCTACCTGTTTGCTGGAACTGCTGGAATTGCTGCACTTAGGAGTGTCGAGAGACAGTGGGATTCCAGGTGGTGTGATCTTGATTTCCATGAAGGTTTGAGGTGTCCCATTTGCACCAGCATCTGAAGTAATCCAGCTAAAAACAATCCGTTGAACATGCTGCAAAAACACCAGGCATTCAGCAGCAGCATCTCTGAAGGCACGAAGAAATGCCATGGCTGACTCCTGCGATACCAGAGTTTTGCTGATTTCACTTGCCTTGGCTGCTTCCGGTGTTCTGAATGGCATTCGAATCAATGTGCCTTGATAGCGTGTAGAGGAATTCAAATCGCACCCAAACATGCCATGGTAGGGCTCAAATTGATCTCGAAATTTGTCAAGGACATCAATCTTGAGAAATCTCAGCTTGATTCCTGGCTTGGCTGGTGATGCACCCATTGCCTTCAAGTGGTGCACATGAGGGTCTAGGAAGAGTACCACATCGTCACTTAAAATGCTTGGCAAATCGGTCAAGCTGTAGACAGAGTTGAAGCCCAGTCCAAAACGCCCGATCTGTGCTTTGCGGCTTGTGCTCTTCACTGCACCCAGTTGCGTGATATTTTCAAAGTCTTGTGGAGAGAATGAAGCGTTGTTGTGCGCCCAAAGGCAGGGTCCCTGCCATCGCCCCATCTCTGGCGACATGAGAGATTGCCGTCCAAAACTGCGCCAGTCCCATACAAAGTGCACTTCTGAAGCTTTTGCATCGTCCGCGTTTTGCAGCAAAGATTTGAAGAGACCTAAGTCCTCAGATTCAGAAATGTCCCGCAATAAAGAACGCAATCGAGTGGTGAGGGGTTCAGTCTGTCCAGCAGCCTCAAACCACTCCGGATCTTTCTCCCCGTCATCTGCAGCAGCTAAAGCTTCAGCTGCAACTTGAGTACTCAAGGCTTGTACGTTCAATGACACTGCGACATCGTTCGAAATGCTCTGGTGAACCCAATGAAGGCCACTACTGGTGACGGCTCGATTTCTTTTGTGTTGCTCCTCCTCTGAGAGCCATCTCATGTTGTTGAAAACACACTCTTCAGCCGGGCGAAGTTTGCCCTGACTTGTTGGTACCATGACATGCTCCGGGAGATCTTCTCCTTGTGATCTGATTCGCTCGGAAAGAGCCATGGCGAGATGCACTGCTGACTCAGTTTCACCGGGAGACAACTGGTTGCCGTTTGGGTTGCCGTTTGGGACCGGGCTGGCATTCTTCTGTGAAAGTCGGTACAAAGCTCTCGCCAAATCATTGGCCTGAAATTTCGGCCGAATTTGGCTGCAAAGCTTTCGAGCTGTTGCTTGCAGTTCTTTGGGGATCTGATGCAAACCTGCAATGCCAAAATTTTGCGACAGAGATAAATCTTCTATCGGCACAAACGTTCCAGCTACGAAAATCTCATCTAACTGTTGCCATCCATTGGACTTTCCCTCCACCGTCTCATTTGCTTTGGCTTCGCCTGTTATCAACGGATACACATAATGATAGAGACACTTGGAGATCCAAGCTGATTCACTCTCGTTGGCTTTGCCGTCTGGATGCTTTTGCGACCATGAACGAATGGCCTCCAACTGCGCCCAGGCACAGTGAATCCTTTGAATTTCTGGCAGGGAGGAAATACCGAGCAATTCCAGGAAGTCACCGTGTAAGTTCGGCTTCCGCTCACCCGAGAAAACCACCTGTGTTTCAAGGTCAAGGACTGGACTGGCAGCACCACAAGTCCAGAAATCAGACATCAGGACGAGGTCTGATGGCCGCCAGAGTTTGTGAGCACTGCCAGCCCAAGGAATTGCAGCAAGCCATTCTCGCGGCGCTTTTGCTGCAGGAATCCATCGGCAGGAACGAAACTTGCATTTGAGGGTCTCAACATCATCTTCTGCCCATTCCTCTCTCTTTTCCAATGATTCAACCTTCTCAGGACTGCTCCCCGCAGCCGTCAAGAAGTCGCCCAATGGCATGATAGATGACCATGAAAAGAAACTGTGTGCTTTCTCTTTCTTGGCTGCGGAAGCTGATGGTGAGGTGCTTGGTGCTTCTGGGACTGCAGCTGCAGCTGCTGCCGTGCGTACCTGGACTGGAAAAAGTTCACGGAAGACGAACCCAGGCACTGGAAAATGTCCATGGAGAATGTCTGCTGGTATGCAACTCAGGCCTCTTGGCATTTCATGCTAACCGTCGTGGCCGCGTACTGCAGAAAGTTTTCAGCACAGCTCTTCACCTTCCCATGCTCAAAATGAGCCAAGAAGTGCGCAATTGTTGCAGATTTGCACACAATAGATTACAAAAATGCAAGCAGCAAAGCAACACTTCAAAGAACTTCAAACAGTCACAGCAGATCGGGCAGGCGCTCCTTGTCCCATTCTCCCTCTTCAGGGCTATTTGCAGCAAGTTGGTGTTTGCCTCGAACCCCCAAAGGCGCTAGTGAGGAGAAAAAATGTCAGAAACTCGAAGAAAACCAAGATGTTGGGGCTCAGACTGTCAAGGAAGACAAGTCGTTCGTGGAGCTCCTTGTCCAGAATGTCTGGAGGAGTCAACAGGGAAACCTAAAATAGAGGCAGAAACCTCTAGCATTGTATAGCTATGTATTTTATGACTATTGAAATCTATTGAAAGATATTGAAAGATATTGAAAGATTTCACTAATTCTCATATAACGAGAGCTCCAGTGCTGACTGGAAGGAGGAAACTACTTCTCGGCGGGATAACCCTGAAAGAAACCAGTCATCACTCATTCTGCAAAAATACAATCCTGCATGAGTCTGGATGCTTCCACATAATTTGAGGCCAAGGTGTAAGGAACAAAAGCTAGCAGGGTGCATACAACATCGTACAATCGAGAAAACGCAGAAACAAAACCTCACCTGTTCACCTCTGGAGTAATCACAAGGCGTCGAAGCTCCACCCCGCGCAGGTGGAGGTTTGAAACACAAAGCGCTGCATCTCTTGCTGGAAGAACTGTCGGTGCTCACGAAGATGCTGAGTCAAAATGAAATCCATGCTACTACCGATGCTGAGGAAGAGGAGGGGGAAGAGCAGGAGGATGAAAATGAATGAAAATGATGTATCATGGTCATGTAATGTCATGCATACACTGCTACTGACGAGTATGTCTCAATAAGCATCACTCCAGCACAGGGGACCCGAGGGGCGGACCAGGGGCGGCGACACATATCTTAACTAGTTGAGGCATGTTGAGGCTATGAAAGGTTCTAGTGGAGTTCTTGAAATGGCCATGCAGAGTAATTCAGGTATAGAGTATAGATGTATGAACCCCAGGCAGAGTGCGTTTTGCAATGTCCCTGTCTGCCACTTTTGCAGTATGCCTGTTTTGGGAAGATGAGAGGGACTCCTTTCCTCCCTCAGTAGCTATTAGGTGGTACAGCAGAAGAATTAGGTTCTGAGCTGTGAGTTACAAGAGACTGTCTCTGTTGTCGCTCCTTTAAAGATAGTTCCTGTCTGCACCTCAAAAGGCCTCTCTGCATCAAGGGAAGAAGCACCTGCCCCAGTACGTGCTTCTGGACTTCGGTTGTAATGGCAAGTCAAGTTTGACAGGTTCAACAACACAAATCTTGAGCTGAGGTCTACACTGCATTCACTTCTGCTGCAGGGAAAGGCCTAAGAGATGACCGATCTAGCAGTACAAACACCACTCGAAATGGCTGACATCATCTGCAGATTCTGGGCTGAAGATCCATTCTGCCTTTGCTTTTTATGACACTCTATATATTCTATGACAGCACAATTCAACTGGGTTGAAGTCCCATCTCCCATATACAGGAGCTTCAAGTCCTGCTAAATCGACAGTTGAGACTCTTGAGACTTGCAGAACATGGGACACCGCGGAGGCAGTTTCTTCGGTAGGCAGCCCTTCTGTCCTCCTTTCGGGGATCCAAAAGAGTGGCCGGACTTCGCATCTGTCCATCGACCTGAGGTGCCATGACAGCCATGATATGACAGGTCTGACAGGTCTGACAGGGTGGGTCTGATCCGTGCAGCCTTCTGAGAACCAAGCTGTTGGAATGAAGGACACTAGCTGCAATGCCTACAGGAAAGCATAGGAAAACAACATGTGTTTCTGCTGCCTGGCCTTCCCCGTCCTTTGAGTCCAAAAGTTCACATTTCAAACTTTGAGAGAAGACCTTGTGACTTCTGTCACTTCCATCTAGGGCTGAAGATAATCAAGCCTCGGATGCCTGTTTACAATTGTTTACATAATTCCATTGGCAGATTTAGTATTCTGCCGCGATAATATGGAACAGTCCACGCTTCTGTTGGAAGTGTGCTCGTGCCTCAACGCATTGTTCGTTTCCAGCCAGCTCCATCTGCCTCCATCGCTGCACCTCTGCTTTCTCTTGCCAAAAAGACAAGAAATCTGTGGAGTCTGTGACTGTGAAGTCTGAGTGGAGTTTCTCAGATTCAAGCGATGGCCAGCATCAACCCCTGCCGTGCAGTCGGCTCTACTTCAGGCTTGGATGCCTTGGTCGACACCATATTTGCAGCAGCATCTCAAAAAAAGCTGACCAGCTTGAGTGCCAGGCCCAAGGGAAAACGTGCCCCAGAAGGACCTCAACAAGAATTCCAGAGATGAATGGATGCTAGAGACGGGGTGAGTTATGTAGGAGCAGAAAAGTAGCCTAGCAAACGCCAGTTGCAAGTCTTCCCAACACACCCCTTGCCTCCGCCCAAGTAAGCCGTGGCATGTGAAGCTCGCGTACCAATGCTGCAACGTTCTCTGCGCCGACAGGTTCAACACAACCAGGCCTGGGACATCGGAACATGCCGGAACACAGCGGAATGGAAAAACGGGCAATAGTCCAAAATGGTTTGAGTTTTTATAATCTACACATATTACACATTAATATGTGTTTTCATACTTGTTTGTGGTGTCACAGGTGCTCATTCTGTGCACAGTTGGTTCATCAGCCTCCCCCTGTGAGAGTGCTTCATCTTTACTAAGAACCGGGCATTGGAATTCCGGCTGCTCGAAGTGCCGCTACTACTTCAGGGCATGCCTGTGGATTCAACTTGAGAAAGTTAGAGAATCTGAGAAAGTTTGGAATAGCGTGGGACAGTCTGGAATAGTAGCCTTCGAAAATCTTCAACATTTCTTCAAGGTTGCATTGCGTTGCATTCCACATGGCATTGAATATATTGAAGAGAAACATGAATGATCATGAATGGCATAGCAGATCATAGCAGGCATGGCAGACACAGCATCGTTTTTCAGCTTCTGTCTGCACCTCAGGGAGAAGGGACCAGCTCCCTCTGCTCCCTTTCGGTAGGGCATGAGAGTCAAAGTCCACTATAGCCACCTGCTCCTGGGGTTGTAGGACTGTACAAAAATGGAATAATTATACGATTTGAATCGATTTGATATGATATTGACCTGATAGGTATCTTACATGATATCTCAAATGGTGTGAATTCGTGTTGAAAGCATCTGAAAGCACGCGATTTTGTGCTTTGCCGGCCTGTCGAGCGAATGGCGAAAACAGAGGTGCCGTTCGGAAGATCTCACACTTCAGCCTCACAGATTCGCAGTGCCGATGGCACTGGAAAACTGTCTCAAGCTCAACCGTTGCCAGCCTCCATGCCGCAGGGTCTTGTCCGCCCTCGTTCCAAGCGCAAATCAGATCATGGCAAACGAATGCAAATGACATCTGTCAAATTTCAGTACAACCAGCAATACAAATTCAGTTGAGCCCAAACAGTTGAAGGTCTAGGCATGCTGCATTTGCACTGTGGCAATCCTTCAGGCGACAGACAGACTTGTCTCTTCCAGCTGTTCAAGTCCTTTGGATCCTTTGGATCCTTTGGTTTCGGATGGTTTCGGTATGTTTCGGTTTGCTGACAATCTGACACGATCAACGTTTTCATCGTTTTCTAGTGATAGCGACGATCTGAGGGCCACGCACAGTTTTCAGGTCCAGCCATCACCAGCCACGCTGCCAAAGCACTATGCTGCTCGGCAGTCAGGGAGCCGAACCTTCCAAAATACCAAAGAAATGACGAGTTCAACGAGTTCTGTTACATGAGTTGTGTCCATGGTCCATGTCCGTGATCGAATGTTGAAATGTGACAAACTGACAAACTCCAGGGCGGAAGCAGCTTTCGGAACTTCAGCACGGCTCCAAGGTGTCCCTGCAGCACTCCATGTCCATTAGCATGTCAACTGACTCTCTTGTGACTCCACATGACTCCACCATACTGCACTGAGTACTTGAAGAATCTTGAAGAATACATGACATAAGAATACAGAGTACTGGTATGCTGATCTTCTCTTTGAGTGTCTGCAGTATCCATCAGTATCCCAATCTGCCACACCTCTTTCTCCCCCTGGAGGGCCAGCGCACGAAGTCGATTGTGACAGGCCTCGTTGCAAGTGATGTTCCAAGGTGCGCTGACTTCACTTTGATAGTCGTGCCTTCATCAAGCCATCAGCTGTTCCAGGATGCACGAAACCGTGCAGTTGGCTCTCTCGTTCTTGCAACCAATCTGGTAGCCACACCTCAGAGTTTTGGTAGAATTATTTTGTAAAAGTTCCAAGAATTCCTATACTGCGTTCAGTCTTAGGTTGCCACTGGTGTGCATCCAACCTTCTGCATCAAGCCCACCTCAGGACTTTAGACTCCAGGTTCAGCTGACTGGTTCAGCTCATTGGTTCCACCAGTGAAAGTGAAATGTTCAGATGTTTTTCCATGCTCAAAGCATATCCCTGATATGCCCCAAACTTCCAAATCAAACCAAAGAACTAACCCTGGGACCCTTGCCAGTGGTTCTCCAAATCTTCCTTCAAGCAAGCCACTGGACCTGAAAGGGAATGTGACCCTTTGTTGAAGCATAGTCAAGCCCTCAAGGTCACAAGATGTCACAAGCAGCTAAACTCCTTTTTGATCCTTTTTGCCTTTCAAGTCACTTTGTCTCCTCTGACTCCTTCTGGCTGAAAATAGTGCTGTCTGGAACAAGCCTCGCACTTTTGAAACTTGCCTTTCTCAGGGAGAATCCACGTCATTCATTCTCACTGTCTTCATTTCTTAAAATGCATTCTCACGGTCTCACGGTCTTCATTTCTTCAATTTTCTCAAACATCCATTTAGTTCTCAACAAAAACAGGCCTGTGAAGTCGCGCAACAACCTGTGTAGCGGCCGGCCCGCCCACCTGCTCAAACACTCCGCTTAACAGCAAACGTGTGAAGATCTGCAAAGTGAGTGCACAGAATTGCCACCTCTGTACTTGCGTTGGTAACCTGGGTCTTGTCGGTCTCAGATTTCCTGAAATGTCTGATGCACATGTCCAGATCTGAGAGCTAGTTATTGGTCCAACTGCGTGCTTAAGTTGGTGGGCAGGGGCCCCTTCGAGAGGTGAGAACTGTTGTTCAAATTTCTTTATATATCTTTATATAGCTGATAGATTAAAATGTTCTGCTTGCATTTTGGACTTCTTGCCAGCTGCAACCTGGCTGTGCCCTCAACCAAGTGAAACCACCGCACTGAGCATATGGCTTGTGACTTATGGATTATATATAATATATATATATATTTATATGATTTCTAATGAGTCTTATGTCAGTCCCCGAGTCACTCCACTTTTCATCTTGCTTTGTTCTTGCTTTGTTTGCAGAAAGGTTCGGGTTTGGAAAGCGACGTGAGAATCAGCACTTGGCCAGACGTTTGTCTTGCCCAAACGTTCTCCGACTCCTACTGCCACTCCATGTCATCATGTTCAGTTTCGCATCTCGCCAAGGCTCTCTCTCAAACTTGGCAGAATGGGCCAGTGCATCATATTTCTCGCTGGTACCTGATTCAGCTGCACAATAATACAAAGATTTGTTGATCTACGTATTGATTTCCGCAATCGCTCTTCCGCATACGCTCAACATGCATGCGCATCCTCACAAACACGAGCAAGCAATAAACAGATATAAACAGCTATAAACCACAAAGAGAGGAGAGAGGGGGATAGAGTTGTGACAGCCACTGAGTCGCATGCACTCATTCGACTGAGCCAGTTCCACCTGAGCCAGTTCCGATATTTTCAGAAATACCTCCCTTGACTCCTTCAGGAGAGCAAAGATGAGCAAAGGATATGAACAAAATGATCTCCCACATGCTGCAGCTGAGCCACAAAGCACGCAACCATGTCTCCGCCCAACCTTGACGGCAGAGAAGTCTATTGAGTCTAGGGGGAGGGCTCCAAATAGCGCTGTAAGTGCAGGCCTTCCCAATCAGACTTCCCGACTTCAGGCACTGGGACATTCCAGGTCTTTGGCAAAAGCTCCTGGCCCAGTGTGGCTCAATCTCTTCACAATGATGCTTCCATATGCTTCCCCTTTTGGAACATTCGAGAACTTTAGTGCAAACAGCACACTAGCCTATGTCAGAGCACTTTAACATACTTTAACACACACTCTCTCTCTCTCCCTCTCCCTCTCCCTCTCTCTCTCTCTCTCTCTCTCCCCTGAGCCATTTCTGCCAAACTTCACACAGGCAGGCCAAAGTATGATAGTAGGACGAAAGCAAAAGCAAGAGCAGAAAGGCTCGACCAGTCAAAAGGGAATGTCAGGAAATACAGTATCTCACAAAAAAACAACTCGAGCCAAGCAAACCACAAGTCTGTGACAAGGTTGGAACCCCCGCTTGGAAAGTTTTCAGATGTGCGCAGCGTATCTACATTCAAGAGCATTTAAGAATAAGGTCACGGCAAGGAGGTCCTGCAATGCAGACATCAAAGGAGAAACGGTCATTTTTCGAAGCCTGGCAAACATTGCTCAAAGGCGGGCAGGATGATGAAGTTAGGCACTTAGGCATTGAGCCTCAGAATATCCTCCGCACAATTTGGGGCACGTTTCCACTATCGGCGGTTTGTCTTTCCCATACTGAGTCTGAAATTTGACTGAGGTTGACGCTGAAAGCTGGGTCCCTCTCCTGACGACACGCTTGATTCCCCAAACAAACAACATGCCTGCAGTGCCACGAATTCCTTGTATCGGTTGACTGGGCTGGACTTCACTTGACGCCATTCTTTGCAGATTTTGCCAAACCTGCGTGCAACGCAGGGGAAAAAGGCTAAGTCTTTCCTCTCCTCCTCATCCCTGCTAATGCTGATAAATGCTTTGCTTCGGCCAGTGTCATAATCTAAGTGCTAAACCCATGGTCGTGAGTTGCGGATCCGTTTCGAGAGAAGCCGACGAGGAGCCTGTATTGCACAGCGGAATCAACCATTCAATGCTCAAATGGCTCAAACCCTCATAAACGGTTCTGGCAAAAAAGAGGCTGGAAATCCTTCAATTTTGCTAAGGTCTTTCTTTGACAAATGATTGAGCCAATAGACTATAGAATAGTGCACAGATTGAAAGCTACATTGGGAATCATGCTATTTTATCATTTGGAATAGTTGGAGCGAGTTGAATGCTCAGAACAGCCCAAGGTGTTGCCATGTGTTTGTTTTTCTGTGCTTGGGTGGGTCAAGCTGTGCATTTGCCTTTGTGTATCGTCTGTTCTCCAAAAGAGTCCTGAACATTATACAACCTTTTTGTCGTACAATGACATCAAAATGCAACGCGCGGTGCTACGGATGAGGATGCATAAAGAAGAGAGACACACTGGATCCTGGGGCGCAGTGGAGTGTTGTGCTTTGTATCTACATGTGCTCTTGAGCCAGTTCTGTGCCTCTGCGCAATATCTCTTGAATGGGTTGGAGGACCATCTAACAGGCATCACATCTTGACTCTTTGATCAGGCCAATATCGCTTGTTGAATGAGATTCAAGCATTCAGCCAAAAGGAGCATGCAAGTGATTTTGAGTTGCTCAAAGCTTGACTTGCGGCTTTGAATTGCCATGAAGTGTTTACTTTATCTACATAAATTCTGCATTCATGATCCTTACTTCGGAAGGACACAAATTCTGAAGGATCTTCTCGGCTTACAAATTTGGAGTAAGCTTTCTGAAGGAGCGCAGCATCTGACGCACACTCAAAGAGAAATGTGCATGAAAACGGGAGAAAAGCCATTGCGTGCCATTGATTCTTCATATTGGATAGGCCGAGGCCTGTGGAAGCAGTTGGTACTCCTCCTCATCCTGGCAACAATGATGCTTCTTTCAGAAACTGTCAGAACTTGACTGGTGAAGTGGCCTCTGGTACAAAGAGCATCGATGTTCCAGAAAGTGTAAATGGTTGAGTTCCCGCTGTCATGTCCTGCCAGGGCAAAATACATGACAAGTCTTCAGTCTGAAAAATCGCCATGACGCTTTCAGAATACTGGACATCTTTGGGGGCTGTCGCCTCCGTGAAAAGAAGTGGAACTCCCTCCAAATCACCAAAGTCATTGTCTGCCAACACAAAGTCAAGGAAAGCCACTGCCTCACAGCTGGGATTTGAAATCCATTGGGCTGCAATCTATTGGTACTATGTTTTTTTGTTGTGCAATTCACTGATTCCTGGAGGGGGCCTACAAATTGACCTTGTTGAATCACGTAATGCTGAACGCCCAAGTCAGCTGGCCCTGCCTCTTCGGGTGTCAGGCTCCCAATGGTAATGCCCTCGCCACTTTTCTGGGCTGAATCCTAAGAAATAAAGCAGGCCAATGGTCAGAACCACACAAACTTTTGCCATTCATTTCTTTGGTGGAGCAAAAAAAGATCAAAAACAAGATCCGTACATCTGAAGAGTCTCGCAAATCGAATCCACCTGGGAAATCTGTGAGGGCCCGCTGGCCCGCTGTGAAAAAAGTAAACAACCAAACGCATCTGCAGGGCTTTGCATTTGCAAGAGATGTCTTGAGGAGAGTACGCTTCGGAGTAGCTGAAGGAATAGATGAAGCACTGATATTGCGCAGAAACTGCCGCAACCATGCTGGTGTCAGCCTGATTGGTGCAGCATGGATATCATCATATATCATCCCATTCCGGAATCAAAGGCGCAGAGTGACTCGGACTGCGGCGTTCGTGGGAGAATCGGATGAAGCACTTGCTCAAAGGACTCCAAGACAGGCAGCGGAATCTTCACAATCGGAACTCCAAAGCGAGCCAGACCTCCGACCGACTTCGACCGAGGACCGCATGGCAAGATGCTCCTTCATCGATCGTAATTCAGAGCTTGACAAGTCAAGTCTCTAGCAGACTGTAGCATTTACTGTCCTTATCTTTCCTTCATTACTTTAGAATTTGTTCAATAGAAAGATATCAGCAGATATCAGCAGAATTTTCAGCACCTATCTGAGTCTCTTGCTGGCAATGATCTTGTCGAGCAAGGCGTTTGCTTGTTCTGGCGGTCCACCACTTGAGAGCTTGGCCTCGATCGGGATGCAGACTGGACAAGAGAGTCCATGCGTTGGCAAAGACATAGCATTCGACATCTCATTGCTGAAATCAGAAGTCAAAAACAGACAACACCACAAGTTCCCTGTTTATATCTGTTTATTGTGACTGTTGAAAAATGATGAAAAATGTGTTGTTTTGGCGTGTCTGCTGTTGCTTTTCGGAGTTAGACAAAAGAAATGCAGCAGGACCTGTGCAGATCCAGTGCTCAAGTGCTCAAGCCTCTCTTTTGGAGCAGAAAACAGCATCCCGAAAAGGGACGCACTTCTTCATGGAACCTGCTGCCTTAGCTTGAGGTGTTTTTTATTGTTTTTTGGGGTTCCAAATATCTGACGAAGCTTCACTGTCTAGGGCTAGGGTTGAGCAGGAAAGAATGGTCAAGGATTCAGGATGGTAAAAGTCTCTCGGCCGTGAAGCTGAAACAAAATGAAACAAGCTCAGCATATCTCAGCATTAAACTGTAGGAAATAGTGGTTCAGGCCGGCGAATAAGGAGTTTGTAGAAGGAATGCGCCTTGAACAGCACAGCGTCAGATCACATCAGCACATTACAAGAGACTCGGAAAGACTCGGAAAGACTCGGAAAGACTCGGAAAGACTCGGAAAGACTCGGAAAGACTCGGAAAGACTCGGAGAATTTGGAATGTCTTGGACTCCGTCTTGGAGTATCTGTGTGTTGTAATATAATGTAATATGAAGGATCATATTATCAATATGATTCAATATGCAGTATCCTGAATTGAGCATAATTGAGCCACGAAGCCACACGATCGGCGACACCAACTTCAGGATGCGCATCTTTCCTTTCAGTTTTCTGGCCTGTTTCAGTCTCGGGATTCTACGGGATCTTTGTAGCCAAATAGATTTGAACCATTTAAAATTTACAATCATTTGAAAGTTTCACATCTTTTACTCCAACGAAGCTGTTGCGAATGATAGCACTCAAAGCACCTGTTGCGGCTCCTATGCTTCTCTGAAGCACTGGAAAAATGCTGAAGAAATCCTTCCGACAGTGCACAGCAACTCTTGAAGTTGTTCACGTTCTTTGAGGGTGTCTTAGGGTGTCTTTTGGTGTCTTTGCGTTTCAACAGTTGTGCGGTTTTCACTGCATTCTCAGCTTGGCTGTGGCTCGCCCGGTATTTCTACGTCCTCAGGAGTGGCCAGGTTGGAAAGATTGATGGCACACCTCGCCAAGCACCTGGGTGCAAAGTGGATATGCTGGCCATTGGACTTTCATATCCAATGTATATATCTTTCACATATCTTTCACAGCCTCTACGGTCTACAGTTTCAGCTTCAGACTCCGGAATGCGGACATCCAGCAGGCGGACCTCGTCTCATAGTGCAAGTGTAAGCGTGGGGGATGCTCTGACATTCTGCGGATGTTTGCAGGCTCTTTGAAGCCTTTGTTTGTCTTTCTAGTCTTTTTTCTTAGCAGCTGCGTGATCCACACAGCACTACAGAGCGCACGGCAGGGGGTACTTGATTGAACGAAAAGAAACTGAGCAGCCAAGCGTTTGTGCTGATAATTTCATTGTCACCAACGCGATTGTCCAAAAGAACATTCCGGCGATCTTGCGTAGTGTTCAAAGGCCTCAGTGTCAGAAGCCTCTTCTCTGTGAGGGATACGGAATACGGAAGAGAGTAGGTTTCAATTCCACCTCGAAACATCTCCAAACCAAGTAAATGTATGTAGAATTTATGTAAATGTGATTTAACTGGAAACTCTTCAAAACTCTTCGAAACAGCATCTGTGATGTCTGTGAGCAGACCGAAAACGCATCTGCGGTGGGCTGCACAAGGCTGAGGCAGCTGAGGCTGAGGCAGCTGAGGCTGAGGTTCGAGCGCATGCACATGCAATGCAACACGAAGGGACACAGCACTTGGTGGAAGGGGCAAGAAGCAGAACAAACGGCCCTGAGCGATGGAGCGATAGATGTGTGGAAATGACATTTGAAATGACCAAGACTTTGCTGAAATCAAAGAGGCGAATTCTGAAGATACAAAATGCAAATACAGGTAGGATATCCCATGCCTCTTCTTGCCGCAATTTCACTGGGTGTTTTGTAGATGCAGGAAGCTCCTGATTCTGCTCACGCGATGATGCCCTTCAGTGCCCTTCAGTCCATGTGTGTGAGTGGTTACCTGTATGAGTAAGCTAGCGACGACAAGGGGAATTGCAGCGCAAACTTGTTCAGATACTCCGCAGTCTTCGCCGCCAACAAGCCTGGAGAAGCTGTTCAGAGGGTTGTGAGAGTGGTGCGCCAAAGAGTAATCAGGTGCTGTCACACTTGGTGGCTAGGGTCGAATGTGGCCTGTAGGACAGGCAACGCTGGTATGGAGGGGAGCCAAAACTCTCCGTGCTAATGCTCACGTCTGCGACCTCGAGAAAGAACAAGCACATGTCTAAACCCAGAATACAAAGAGATCAAAGAGATTCATGCGAGTCATTCTGGAAATGCAAAACTGACGCGGCATGGAAATGCAAAATGCTGAACTTGAGAGCCCGGCAGAGTCTGAACCGATGGCAGAAACCCTTGGTCTGGGAGCTTGAAGTTCCAGGGCCATGAACTCCACAGGCTCTGCATCTTCGCCACCTTCGCCACCTTCGCCCTGTCCGCCCTTTCCGCCTTTTCCTTTCTCTTCCTTCGAAGTTTCATCTTTCAGAACTGTAGGGACAGATTGTGGCATCAGCTTGACCTCAGAACAATACCAGTATCTCATTGTCTCACAGTCATGCTTGCCCATGTAGAGTTTACAATGAGTCTACTGGTGCAGTTTTGTGTTTATATATGTTTATATTATATTCCGATTCCATTGCTGCACTGGTTCTTGTCTTTATTTATTTCATATTTCATGTTGTTTCATGTTGTTTCTATGTATTTCTCGTCTTGCTTTTTGCTGCTCATGTTTCAGGCCCCACACCTCGCACAAGCACTGTATCCTCGAATCTCCTTCTCGGATCTCAGACAGTCGAATCCTTGGGAGGAGTCCAGGGCCATTGGGCCACTGGGCCACTGGTCCACTTGAGTTTGGACAGTTTGGACAGTTTGGACTTCGAATCCCTGAGGAATCTGCTTCGCCACACTTTGCAAGAAGAGTAACCATTGAAAGGCTTCCTTCTGGAATCGCGATGAGAGCCTTCCGCTTCGCCAGGCAAATCTGTTTCACGCAAAATCAAATCCATGATTCCAAGGTTGTTAACAACCCAAGGTCCAAACACTTCTGCTGCTGCAGCGTCAAGCTGAATGCTGCTGACCTGAGCAAGAAGTTTCACAAACGAACGGTGCATATGGCGCATCCTGCGGATGGTGTGGATGAAAGTTGCACCTCGCTGGTTTTTGCCACTTCCGGAGTTCTGAAGGGAACACGGATCAACCTTAAGGTTGGCATCAGCATGAGAATGACTGGCCTGGCATCAACAAGAACACAGTACTGTTTTTCCTGTTTTTCCCTCTACATCCGTCGACAGCAGTCTCTTTGCTAAATTGGTGCAAACACAAAAAAAAAAATGTAGGGCGCAAGCGTGCCCTCAAATGGATGTGACGACGAGAGGTCGCATCCCAGCATCACATGATACGGCTCAAACCTGCTCCATCTACAACGAAAGGCCGGTAAAATCGGTAAAGCAATCATTTCTTCATTGCGAACGGATGCAAGGGAAGCAGAAGACATAAGCAGAAGCAAGCGTCAGCATGGAACAGAAAATGACTTGCCAGTATGGCTGATCTCTGAACTTCTCCAAGACCTCAGAAACACAGCCCTGGCGAGCCGATTGCTTCAGGATTCCAGGTTATTTATCTTATTATAATGTATATGTATATATGATTATATATATATATATACGATTATGATGATGATAGTGATGGTGATGATGGTGATGATGATGATGATGATGATGACTTATATATTTTATATGTGTGAATATTTATATATATATATACATGCGTATAAATATATATATATACAAATATATATATATATATATATTGTACATTCAAGATATTATTATATTATATGTTGTATATTGTATGTGTATATATATATATGTTATACATATTCGAAGGAAGTTTGGAAGTCAAACTTCCGACAATATGGAGAGATGAAAAAGCAGTCAGCAGCGAGAAGAGTCAGAAGAAAGAAGATGCAGGTGCGCGAAAAGGTAGGAAAGTCGCGAAACACTGTGTTTTTTCGTGGTTTTGTGGCTCCGGAGGGTTGAAAAGTAGGCTCGCTAAAGCGGCGGGTGCGGAGACATCTCGGGAGATGAGAGATGAAAAGTTGCACGCCGTTGTGGCGCGAAGCACATTTGGAAGTAAAATGTGTTAAAAACTGAGGGGTTCGGACCACTTTTGGAAGTTGAGATGTCGAAAAAGTGCACGCCGTTGTGGCGCGAAGCACATTTCCAAGTCAAAATGTACAAAAACACACCATTCTCGGTGACGCGGATCGATTCTCGGACCACTTTTTGGAAGTTGAGATGTCGAAAAAGTGGCACGCCGTTGTGGCGGCGAAGGCCATTTCGAAGACAAAATGTCAAATAAAAACCCAGGGGTTCGGACTGCACTTTTGGAGGTTCAGATTCTGCTAGGCGCTTCACGACATCTACACTACATTAGGCCTACACTACAGCTCCATCTAACACTACGGCTCCACTACACTACATCTAAATACACAACACTACCACTACAACTATTAACGACACACCTACAACTCGCACTAACAGTAGCCTCAATTACACTACACTACACTACATTACACTACACTCCACTACACTACACTACATTACACTACACTACCTTCCACTACATTTCACTACATTACACTACACTACACTCCACTACACTACAACTACAACTACGACTACACAACTACACTCCACTACACGAAATTACACTACACTACACTACATTACACTACACTACACTACATTCCACTACACTCCACTACACTACACTACATTACACTACACTACAATACACTGAATGACACTGCACGCCGTTGTGGCGCGAAGCACATTTGCAAGTGAAAAAGCTAAAAACACCTCACGTTCGGACCACTTTTGGAAGTTGAGATGTCATAAAAGTGCACGTCGTTGTGGCGCGAAGCACATTTCGAAGTCAAAATGTACAAGACACACCAGGTCCAGACCACTTTTGGAAGTTGCGATGCTGAAAAAGTGCACGCTGTTGTGGCGCAAAGCGCATTTCGAAGTCAAAATGCACAAAACACACCAGGTCCGGACCACTTTTGGAAGTTGCGATGTCGAAAAAGTGCACGCGGTTGTGGCGCAAAGCACATTTCGAAGTCAAAATGTACAAAACACCACATGTTCGCTCCACTTTTGGAGGTTCAGATGTCGTTTCGCGCGGCAGGGGCAAGGGATTGTGCACCTTCTCAAAAGTGAGCAAAACGTGAGGGTTCTGTAGCTTTTCTACAAACGATGGCAGGCGTGGGACATTTGAAGAGGATCTGCAAAGATGCATTTTCCGTGGCAGGCGCAGTACAAGAGACATCTTCATCAGAGCTGTTAGGAGGTCCGGGCGCTGATTTCCTGAGAGGGGTTGCATTTTGGAGCATCAGATCTTCAGGTTTGCTGAGATGATTTTGCGTGACAGGTGCAGCACTTCGTATGACCTGGCATCACTTTTTCGTGGCAGGCGCAGTAGTTTAGACAAATGGATTGGAAAAATTGCAAAACTCATTGGCACGAGGCCGTCAGCTCTGCACTCAACTTTCCATTTTTGAAGGAAGTCTCGCATAATTCTTTCGTTTTTGTTGATGTTGTCAACTTCGAAAAATGAGGAAATGTCGCAGAATTGCTTCGTTTCTGACGTTGTCAAGTTCAATAATTGAGGATGTCTCGCAGAATTGCTTCGTTTTGACGTTGTCAACTTCAGACATTGAGGAAGTCTCGCAGAATTGCTGCGTTTTTGATGTTGTCAAGTTCAAAACCTGAGGATGTCTCGCAGAATTGCTGCGGTTTTGATGTTGTCAAGTTCAAAACCTGAGGACGTCTCGCAGAATAGCTTCGTTTTCAAGCTTGCAGATAGACAGGTAGATAGATAGACAGACAGACAGAGAGATAGACAGAGAGATAGATAAGAAAGAAAGAAAGAAAGAAAGAAAGAAAGAAAGATAGATAGATAGATAGACAGACACAGAGAGAGAGAGATAGATAGATAGATAGATAGATAAATAGATAGACACATGCATAGATAGATAGTTAGATAGACAGATGAGAGAGAGAGATAGATAGATAGAAAGATAGATAGATAGATCGGTAGTAGATAATCAAGATCGGTAGGTAGGTAGGTAGATAATCAGAGAAAGAGAGAAAAAGAGAGAGAAAGAGAGGAGACATCAATCACCTTTCGATCCATCAGTGGCTTCGCTCTGCCATCCGTGATTCACAACAACCAACCTCTCCTATAGGTTTCCTAGTTTTGAAACTTCCGCCACCGCCTTGTGCGGTACTACTGGTATATTGTATAGTATATATTGTATATTATATATTGTATAAATAATTATATATATATATATTGTATGTATATATATATATTGTATATTATCGAAGGACCGAAGGAAGTTTAGAAGTCAAACTTCCGACAATATGGACAGATGAAAAGCCGAGACGGGAAGAGACAGAGAGAAGAGAAGAGTAGAAGAGAGAAGATCAGAGAAGAGAAAGAGTCAGAAGAAAGAAGCCCAGATGCGCGAAAAGGTAAGAAAGTCGCGAAACACTGTGTTTTTCCAATGATTTGTGGCTCTGGAGGGTCGAAAAGTAGGCTCGCTAAAGCGGCGGGTGCGGAGCCATCTGGCCAGATGAGAAATGAAAAAGTGCACGCCGTTGTGGCGCGAAGCACATTTGCAAGTGAAAAAGCTAAAAACACCTCACGTTCGGACCACTTTTGGAAGTTGAGATGTCATAAAGTGCACGCTGTTGTGGCGCGAAGCACATTTCGAGGTCAAAATGTACAAAGCACACCAGGTCCAGACCACTTTTGGAAGTTGAGATGTCATAAAAGTGCACGCTGTTGTGGCGCGAAGCACATTTCGAACTCAAAATGTACAAAACACGCCAGGTCCAGACCACTTTTGGAAGTTGCGATGTCGAAAAAGTGCACGCCGTTGTGGCGCAAAGCACATTTCGAAGTCAAAATGTACAAAACACCACATGTTCGTTCCACTTTTGGAGGTTCAGATGTCGATTCGCGCGGCAGGGGCAAGGGATTGTGCACCTTCTCAAAAGTGAGCAAAACGTGGGGGTTCTGTAGCATTTTCACAAACGATGGCAGGCGTGGGACATTTGAAGAGGATCTGCAAAGATGCATTTTCCGTGGCAGGCGCAGTACAAGAGACATCTTCATCAGAGCTGTTAGGAGGTCCGGGCGCTGATTTCCTGAGAGGGGTTGCATTTTGGAGCATCAGATCTTCAGGTTTGCTGAGATGATTTTGCGTGACAGGTGCAGCACTTCGTATGACCTGGCATCACTTTTTCGTGGCAGGCGCAGTAGTTTAGACAAATGGATTGGAAAAATTGCAAAAAAAAAATTAGAACGAGGCCGTCAGCGCTGCACGCAACTTTCCATGTTTGAAGAAAATCTCGCAGAACTGCTTCGCTTTTGATGTTGTCAAATTGAAAATTGAAGAAGTCTCGCAGAATTGCTTCGTTTTTGACGTTGTCAAGTTGAAATATTGAGAAAGTCTCGCAGAATTGCTTCGTTTTTGATGTTGTCAACTTTGAAAATTGAAGAAGTCTCGCAGAATTGCTTCGTTTTCAAGCTTGCAGATAGACAGGTAGATAGATAGACAGACAGACAGACAGACAGAGAGAGATAGATACAAAGATAGATAGATAGATAGATAGATAGGGTAGGATAGGATAGGATAGGGTAGGGTAGGGTAGATTAGATAGATAGATAGATAGATTGATTGATAGATAGATAGATATAGATAGATATAGATAGAGATAGATAGAGATAGATAGGTATAGATAGATATAGATAGATATAGATAGATATAGATAGATATAGATAGATAGATAGATAGAGATAGATAGATAGATAGATAGATATATATAGATAGATATAGGTAGATATGGATAGATATAGATACATATAGATACATATAGATAGATATAGATAGATATAGATAGATATAGATAGATAGAGATAGATAGAGATAGATAGAGATAGATAGAGATAGATAGAGATAGATAGAGATAGATAGAGATAGATAGAGATAGATAGATAGATAGATAGATATTATAGATAGATATTATAGATAGATATAGAAAGATTTAGATAGATATAGATAGATAGATATAGATATAGATAGAGATAGATAGATATAGATAGATAGAGATAGATAGGGATAGATAGAGATAGATAGAGATAGATAGAGATAGATAGAGATAGGTAGAGATAGATAGAGATAGATAGAGATAGATAGAGATAGATAGAGATAGATAGAGATAGGTATAGATAGATAGAGATAGATAGATATTATAGATAGATATAGAAAGATTTAGATAGATATAGATAGATATAGATAGATATAGATAGATAAAGATAGATATAGATAGGTATAGATAGATATTATAGATAGATAAAGATAGATATAGATAGATATAGGTAGGTATAGATAGATGTAGATAGATATAGATAGATATAGATAGATATAGATGGATATAGATAGATATAGATAGATATAGATAGACATAGATAGATATAGATAGATAGCTAGAGATAGATAGGGATAGATAGAGATAGATAGAGATAGATAGAGATAGGTAGAGATAGATAGAGATAGAAAGAGATCGATAGAGATAGATAGAGATAGATAGAGATAGATAGATAGATAGGTAGATAGATTGATAGATCGATAGTTAGATCGATAGATCGATAGATCGATAGATCGATAGATAGAGATAGATAGAGATAGATAGAGATAGATAGAGATGGATAGAGATAGAGAGATAGATAGATATAGATATAGATAGACATAGATAGATATAGATAGATATAGATAGATACAGATAGATATAGATAGATAGAGATAGATAGAGATAGATAGGGATAGATAGAGATAGATAGATAGATAGATAGATAGAGATAGATAGAGATAGGTAGAGATAGATAGAGATAGATAGAGATAGATAGAGATAGATAGAGATAGATAGAGATAGATAGATAGATAGATAGATCGATCGATAGTTAGATCGATAGATCGATAGATCGAGGTAGATAGAGGTAGATAGAGATAGATAGAGATAGATAGAGATAGATAGAGATAGATAGAGATAGATAGATATAGATAGATATAGATAGATATAGATAGATATAGATAGATTTAGATAGATATAGATAGATAGATAGATCGGTAGTAGATAATCAAGATCGGTAGGTAGGTAGGTAGATAATCAGAGAAAGAGAGAAAAAGAGAGAGAAAGAGAGGAGACATCAACCACCTGTCGGTCCATCAGTGGCTTCGCTCTGCCATCCGTGATTCACAACAACCAACCTCTCCTATAGGTTTCCTATTTTTGAAACTTCCGCCACCGCCTTTACTGGTATATATTATTATATTATTGTATATATTGTATATTGTATATATATATATGATACATATCAATATTATTTTATTATTATTACTATTATTACTAATATTATTATTCATTATTATTATTAATTTCTATTATATATATAATATATTGTGTATATATATAATGTATACTACATATATATATATGATTATCTGAGTTATCTGTCTTCTTTAGTTTCCGATCTGGGAGCACGGCATTAATTTTCAGAAAACGCAGCTTGATGCCAGGTTTTTGGACCTTTCAGCGGAGAGAACAAGACACCAGTGATGTCGGGCTTTCAAAACGAGCGCAACGAGGGTATGGCGGATGCACCCATCGCAGACAGGTGATGAACGTGAGGATCAAGGAACAGGACCTAGCCCAACACGACAATCCAAGAAGTGGACCACGCTGTGGATAGTGTTTCCAGATGTTTCATGATGTTTACACATAAGGCTACCACCATATCCCCGCTGAGGATGCTGGGCAAGTCTGTGAAATTGTACACCTTATTGCGGACTGAAGCACTGAACCGCGAATCTGCCAGAAGCACTCTCTTTTTGCTGGAGGATCAAAGGTCTAAAGGACATCTTACATGTCAGACTGGTGACACAAAACCAGTAAGTTGCCAATAAAAATAGGAAGTATCCCATGTTCAATTGCACAGCAAGCCACGGAGTTGAAGCCTAGCCCAAAACGACCGATCTTCCTGACTTGGAAAAGTAACATGCGAATCCGACACGCAAGTTCAGGTGTGACAAGTATGCTAGCTTGACAGTTTTCTTCACGGCACTAAATCACGGCAGTAAGATCCGATTCTCATTCGTCCTCTGCTGTTCGCGCTTTCCACCCACACCGAGTCGACAAATGCTGTCAAAGTCTTTGGTGGTGAATTGCGCATTGTTGAAGATCCACAACGAAGGTCCTTGCCTTTGCAAGAGTTGTAGTGCACAAGCTCGGGACCTTTTTGGTACTCATGGAAGCAGATTCTCTGGGTTTGCGGCCATCTATCCATGTCTGGAGTGAGCAATGATTGCCTGAGCTCAAAACACTAAACTTGGACAGCTTTGGACAGCTTTGGACAGCACGTTAAGAATGATAAGAGACTATCAAGCTATCAAGAGACTTGCGATGGATCATCTTGGTGTCTCCGCTAAGGCTGCAACTTGCGATGCTGTCTCCAGTCCCACACGAAATGCACCTGTCAAACAACCAAACTGCAACCCTGCTTTGTTCAGCCATCATTTTGGAAGGTCTTCTGAGTCTCCTAGGTTCAACAACGGTACTGCCAGTGCTAACGAGGATGTGTGCAAAAATGGATGCGTGTCAAAAGAGCAACAGGTTTGTTTTTTTTTTGCGGGACGGAAACAAAATCTCCTTGGGACAACAGCACTTAAAACAGCCTGGATGTTGGATATCTTTGCCACATGGATATACAGTAATTCACCATAAGAATACAGTAGAATACAGGCAGCAAATTGATGAACACGGCTATGTCATGCTATGTCATGCTATGTCACACCTAAAAAAACAAAAACCCCTTTGTGTCATGGATTTTTCACCTCCGTGGCTCCAGCATCGTCGGCATTTTGCACCATCTCCTTGAACATGGAAATGTCTGCAGGATAGTCCTGTCCAAATCTCCAAGATTCTCCAAGGCAGCGGTGACGCTATGGATTGAATATGTTGGTTGACACTGGATAGACTGGATAGTCTGGATAGACTTACAGTAAGTAATCATATAAACAGTTACAAACATACAAAAACATACAACCATATTTAATGCTGTTTGTTCCAGGCCTTCAGCAAGTTCTTCAGCCGAGTTGTGATGGGCCTCAGGAGAAAAAGCATAGAAAGGGCATCAAAACCAGATTGAAAGATTTGAAGTTATGGAAATTGGCAAGAGACAGAGGACCTGACTCACTTTGCCCAGCAGCTTCACACCAATCCGCTCCATGCATCTCGGTCGCCTAAGCGATCAATGCATCTCGGACCGCTCACACCACTCCATTAAGTTTGTGCCGCGCCTCACGCGCATACACCAATGACAAACCACGGCCTTAGATCTGCCATGACCCTGCAGCTGAGTATTACAGTAAGACTGGTCTCTGACTCGGCAAGGGCTCTGCTCTCTGAGATCCTTGCAGCCACAAGTATGTGCCACAGCATGGGATATCTTGGGATGCACAAGGCCTGAGAAGACAAGGCAGCAAACCACTTTTTGACATCGTTTTCGTCCCATGTTCCTTCCCCCTGCGTTGCCTTCAACAAGTTGTGTCTAAAAACTGCAAAGGAATTTGGTCAACTCGAATACCATGAAAGATGCTTCCAATCTGTTAAATTTCTGTGGTTGAAAGACAGCACGGTTCAAAAAGTAGTCGCTGAGAAGAAAACAGTAGGTCCCCAAATTCAGGTCTGCTGTCTCCACGTCCGGCAACCTTGCGAAGAAAGCCGGCGGGTTGATTTCGCTGCTGTCCTGCTGTGGTTCACTTTCTCAAGATGACTTTTGGGAAACTGGCCAAGTCATGTTGTTGAAGACGCAGTCTCGAGCAGGGCGGAGAGTATTTTCCTTGCTCCGAATGCAACAGCACCAGCCAGGTCTGAACGAGTCCACACTGAGTTTTTGATGTTTTGGAAGCTGGGCCTGATCAATATATTATATCAATTATATCGCCGGACAAATGCTTAGAACCTGTGGAAATTTTCCAAAACGCTCGGGTATGAAAATTTATTCGCACTTAGCACCTCTTAGGTTCTAAGTGTGAGTTCGGAGGTTCTAAGTGTAAGTCCGGTTTTATTTTGGTGGGGTTCTAAGTGCAAAGTCCCCCAACCATTTGCCTCATCCCCTATCATTCCTATAACCAGGGTAAACATATATAACATAATATATTCAACATAATTATTATTCAAAACCTGCAAAAACCAATAATGCTTGGATAATGGTTATATAGACTGGTGATGGGAGGCTATCTATACGCTGATAAAATCTTCCCAGATTGAAGTGCCACCATGTTTCTTAGTAAGACGTTTATAGATCAGACTAGGTATGTTGCCTATGTGCCCAGGATGGCAGGGAACCAGGCAGTTTGGTGGGGACTTTCACACTTGGAACCTCCTAAATCACAGCCTACACTGGTAGAATTAAAATCTTCCCAGGTTGGTGTGCCAACATGTTTCTTCATAAGGGTCTTATACATCAGATTAGATGTTGCCTATGTGCACGGGATGGCGGGGAACCATGCAGAACCATGCAGAACCACGCAGATAGGTGGGGACTTTCGCACTTAGAACCTCCTAAATCACAACCTACACTGGTAGAATGAAAATCTTTCCAGGTTGATGTGCCAACATGTTTGTCAGAAAGGGTTTTCTGGATTGGACTAGGTATGTTGCCTATGTGCAGGGGATGGCATGGAAGCATGGAGATCGGTGGGGGGCTTTCGCACTTAAAAACTCCTAAATAACAACCTACACTGATAGAATCTTCCAAGATTGGAGTGCCAAAATGTTTCTTGATAAGGGTTTGATAGATCAGATAAGGTATGTTGCCTACGCGCACGGGATGGCAGGAAACAAGGCAGATAGGTGGGGACTTTCGCACTTAGAACCTCCTAAATCACAACCTACACTGGTAGAATGAAAATCTTTCCAGGTTGATGTGCCAACATGTTTGTCAGAAAGGGTTTTCTGGATTGGACTAGGTATGTTGCCTATGTGCACGGGATGGCATGGAACCATGCAGATCGGTGGGGGACTTTCGCACTTTAAAACTCCTAAATAACAACCTACACTGATAGAATCTTCCAAGATTGGAGTGCCAAAATGTTGCTTGATAAGGGTTTGATAGATCAGATAAGGTATGTTGCCTACGCGCACGGGATGGCAGAAAACAAGGCAGATAGGTGGGGACTTTCGCACTTAGAACCTCCTAAATCACAGCCTACACTGGAATCAAAATCTGGTTGGTGTGCCAACATGTTTCTTCATAAGGGTCTTATACATCAGATTAGATGTTGCCTATGTGCACGGGATGGCAGGGAACCATGCAGAACCATGCAGAACCACGCAGAACCATGCACAACCATGCACAACCATGCAGAACCATGCACAACCATGCAGAACCATGCAGATATGTGGGGACTTTCGCACTCAAAAAACTCTTAAATCACAACCTACACCTTGATAAGGGTTTTGTAGATCAGATTAGATGTTGCCTATGCGCACGGGATGACAGGGAACCATGCAGAACCATGCAGAACCACGCAGATAGGTGGGGACTTTCGCACTTAGAACCTCCGAAATCACAGCCTACTCTGGTAGAATTAAGATCTTCCCAGATTGGAGCGCCAACATGTTTCTTGGTAAGGAAAATAGATCAGATGAGATATGTTGCCTGTGTGCACGGGATGGCAGGAAACAAGGCAGATAGGTGGGGACTTTCGCACTTAGAACCTCCTGAATCACAACTTACAGTGATAGAATCTTCCCAGATTGGAGTGCCAACATGTTTCTTGATCAGGGTTTGATAGACCAGATTAGGTATGTTGCCTATGTGCACGGGATGGCAGGGAACCAGGCAGATAGGTGGGGGACTTTCGCACTTAGAACCTCCTAAATCACAGCCTATTCTGGTAGAATTTAAGATCTTCCCAGGTTGGTGTGCCAACATGTTTCTTCATAAGGGTCTTATACATCAGATTAGATGTTGCCTATGTGCACGGGATGGCAGGGAACCATGCAGAACCATGCAGAACCACGCAGATAGGTGGGGACTTTCGCACTTAGAACCTCCTAAATCACAACCTACACTGGTAGAATGAAAATCTTTCCAGGTTGATGTGCCAACATGTTTGTCAGAAAGGGTTTTCTGGATTGGACTAGGTATGTTGCCTATGTGCACGGGATGGCATGGAACCATGCAGATCGGTGGGGGACTTTCGCACTTAAAAACTCCTAAATAACAACCTACACTGATAGAATCTTCCAAGATTGGAGTGCCAAAATGTTTCTTGATAAGGGTTTGATAGATCAGATAAGGTATGTTGCCTACGCGCACGGGATGGCAGGAAACAAGGCAGATAGGTGGGGACTTTCGCACTTAGAACCTCCTAAATCACAACCTACACTGGTAGAATGAAAATCTTTCCAGGTTGATGTGCCAACATGTTTGTCAGAAAGGGTTTTCTGGATTGGACTAGGTATGTTGCCTATGTGCAGGGGATGGCATGGAACCATGCAGATCGGTGGGGGGCTTTCGCACTTAAAAACTCCTAAATAACAACCTACACTGATAGAATCTTCCAAGATTGGAGTGCCAAAATGTTTCTTGATAAGGGTTTGATAGATCAGATAAGGTATGTTGCCTACGTGCATGGGATGGCAGGAAACAAGGCAGATAGGTGGGGACTTTCGCACTTAGAACCTCCTAAATCACAGCCTGCACTGGAATCAAAATCTGGTTGGTGTGCCAACATGTTTCTTGATAAGGTTTTTATAGATCAGATTAGATGTTGCCTATGCGCACGGGATGGCAGGGAACCATGCAGAACCATGCAGAACCATGCAGAACCATGCACAACCATGCAGAACCATCCAGATATGTGGGGACTTTCGCACTCAAAAAACTCTTAAATCACAACCTACACCTTGATAAGGGTTTTGTAGATCAGATTAGATGTTGCCTATGCGCACGGGATGACAGGGAACCATGCAGAACCATGCAGAACCACGCAGATATGTGGGGACTTTCGCACTTAGAACCTCCGAAATCACAGCCTACTCTGGTAGAATTAAGATCTTCCCAGATTGGAGTGCCAACATGTTTCTTGATCAGGGTTTGATAGACCAGATTAGGTATGTTGCCTATGTGCACGGGATGGCAGGGAACCAGGCAGATAGGTGGGGGACTTTCGCACTTAGAACCTCCTAAATCACAGCCTTTCTGGTAGAATTTAAGATCTTCCCAGATTGTGTTTGGAGCGCCAACATGATTCTCAGTAAGGGTTATGTAGATTAGATTAGATGTTGCCAATGTGCACGGGATGCAAAGGAACCAGGCAGATAGGTGGGGACTTTCCCACTTAGAAGCTCCTAAATCACAACCTACTCTTGGTAGAATTAAGATCTTCCCAGATTGGAGCGCCAACATGTTTCTTGGTAAGGATTATAGATCAGATTAGGTATGTTGCCTATGTGCCCAGGCTGGCAGGGAACCAGGCAGTTTGGTGGGGACTTTCGCACTTAGAACCTCCTAAATCACAGCCTACACTGGTAGAATTAACATCTTCCCAGGTTGGTGTGCCAACATGTTTCTTCATAAGGGTCTTATACATCAGATTAGATGTTGCCTATGTGCACGGGATGGCAGGGAACCATGCAGAACCATGCAGAACCACGCAGATAGGTGGGGACTTTCGCACTTAGAACCTCCTAAATCACAACCTACACTGGTAGAATGAAAATCTTTCCAGGTTGATGTGCCAACATGTTTGTCAGAAAGGGTTTTCTGGATTGGACTAGGTATGTTGCCTATGTGCAGGGGATGGCATGGAACCATGCAGATCGGTGGGGGACTTTCGCACTTAAAAACTCCTAAATAACAACCTACACTGATAGAATCTTCCAAGATTGGAGTGCCAAAATGTTTCTTGATAAGGGTTTGATAGATCAGATAAGGTATGTTGCCTACGCGCACGGGATGGCAGAAAACAAGGCAGATAGGTGGGGACTTTTGCACTTAGAACCTCCTAAATCACAGCCTACACTGGAATCAAAATCTGGTTGGTGTGCCAACATGTTTCTTCATAAGGGTCTTATACATCAGATTAGATGTTGCCTATGCGCACGGGATGGCAGGGAACCAGGCAGAACCATGCAGAACCACGCAGAACCATGCACAACCATGCACAACCATGCAGAACCATGCACAACCATGCAGAACCATGCAGATATGTGGGGACTTTCGCACTCAAAAAACTCTTAAATCACAACCTACACCTTGATAAGGGTTTTGTAGATCAGATTAGATGTTGCCTATGCGCACGGGATGACAGGGAACCATGCAGAACCATGCAGAACCGCGCAGATAGGTGGGGACTTTCGCACTTAGAACCTCCTAAATCACAGCCTACTCTGGTAGAATTAAGATCTTCCCAGATTGGAGCGCCAACATGTTTCTTGGTAAGGATTAAAGATCAGATTAGATATGTTGCCGGTTTGCACGGGATGGCAGGGAACCATGCAGATAGGTGGGGACTTTCGCACTTAGAACCTCCTGAATCACAACTTACACTGATAGAATCTTCCCAGATTGGAGTGCCAACATGTGTCTTGATAAGGGTTTGATAGACCAGATTAGGTATGTCTTATCCTTAACCATCATTCCCCGAACTTTTTGAGCCAAACGGTCAGATTCACCAGGCATATATATCTATACATAAGGTTTCAACCTGACATTCAGGAGCTATAGAACCGTTGGCACCACTATATATATATACATATATATTGCTCATAAGGATATGTCATATAGATATTCTACCATCACTAGTATATATATATATAGCTATGGAAAATCTAATTTTTAGTGGGTAAATCAACTATAAATGGTCATGTTCAATAGCTATCAAAATAAACAGGTTTGTGCTCCGATCTCAAAGGATAGTGGTCAAAGCTTGAGTTCATATATTGTCAAAATATGTAGACGTTATATAACTGATCTTGATATTATTTAAAATCATGATGATTTTCAGAGGTTCTAAGTGCGAACCTCCCCAACTATCTACATGGTTATAAACATATGTAGATGTTAACTCATATCATTAAAGATACTCATGATTGTGAGAGGTTCTAAGTGCGAGTCTCCCCAACTATCTACATGGTTATAAACATATGTAGATGTTAATTCATATCATTAAAGATACTCATGACATAGGCAGAGGTTCTAAGTGCAAGGTTTTTTGGGTTCTAAGTGCGATTTGCTCGTGAGTCGATTTTTTTTGGAAATTTTCCAAAATTGGTTCTAAGCATTTGTCCGGCGATATATATTTTACATTTTTTAATATCTAACCTTATATCATTTCTAGTATTATATTGTATCATATAATATCATTTATATACCATTGTTAATCGTGATATATAGAAATACAATAGCAAATGCCATAGGCCAACCAAAACAACTAAGACCTGTTCCGAAGTGGGCATCAGAATGTTCAGTTTGCTTCCAGCAGCTGCAGCAGCTCCAGAATTTTCTGCTCGCTCCTTTCCCACAAAGATGAGAGGGAGTGAAAAGCATGCCAAGCATGGCAAACCAGTCAAAGAGACCAAAACAGGAGTCAAAATAATCAAATAATAACATAGAAATACATAGAATTAACACAATACAATCAAGACATTGCCCAGGCCATATGGCCATGTCCTGTTGTAGATTGTCGGTGATTGCCATAACCAGGCGAACTGCTATGTCCAAAGATGGTGCATCAAGTTGTGGACCTTGGTACCAAACTGACAAGTTGAGATGATCCAACATGAAGCTGTCACGGCTGTCACGGCTGTCACGCAACAACATCTACTGTGTTTAGGATGACTGATTTCAAGTCTTTGTGGCCCTCGCTGTTTTCTGCCTTTAAGATGCATTGAAGAGCCTACCACAACAAGTGGATGGAAAGATTGGCAAGTAAAACCATTACAATCATTACAGTTATCTCAGAAGTCTGGAGCTGCCTCGGAGTAGTCTGCCACTCCAAAGTTGTCTTTGATGTTTGACCATAGAAGAGGATTTTTCTCCTTCCACTCTGCGGGGGCCTCAAGCAGTTGAGTGAATTAGGACTAGCACACTACATGGTTGAAAAGCATTGAAAAGCATTGAACAAATTGAATGACGAAGGAGGAACCATAGCAAAGGGTAAAGGGAAACGAAAAGTGAATAAAGGCCATGAAGAGACAGGGAACTGGGTCGAGGCCCTGGCCTTGACCAAATACGGTGGGAATTCGATGCTTTGTCGAGACATCCTTGACAATGGCAAAAAGCCACCCTGTGACACCTCAGGTTCAAGCAAAATGATGCAAAAAATGTGCATCAATCATCATCAATCTGAGCTTTCATCACATGGGCATCGACAAAGCTGTGGATCGGGCCCAAAGGCGCTTGGTCTTATCGCTGACAAACTCCTATCTTGCCCGTGCACAAATGTCATGTCATGGGTGTGTTGCATATGCGTGCATGCAGTAGAGCCTGAATGGAAGCAGAGTGCACAAGCATGGGATACAAGTGGTCATATAGGCAGCGAGTAATCCATGAAGCATGCACCTTAGGCCAGCCAGGCTCAGGGAGCATTATGGTGCTTGCAGATCTACCTCTCCTCACTATCTTCAATTTTGATAATTTTGCAAAACTAAAGCTTGGATAAGCTTGGAATGATCTACTCTCAAGGCCTTTCTCTAAGTCATCTGCTTCGCGTTTTGCAGCTGGAAGGCTCATAGTCCATTCCTTGCTTCGCAAGCAAGGTCAAACAAGCATACGTATGTCCACCCCAAAAAGAAACGATTGAGAAGCGCTTTGACGCGCTCCTCCATCTTGCAAAGCTGCTCTTTCAGCAAGCCTTCCTGCGGCTTTTCTTGCAGGCCAATGCTCTCCTGTGGAGAGAGAGAGAGAGAGATGGAGCGAGGATCCCACTCTCTTCCCAAGCAAAGGCAAAGAAATCCCTGAGGCACAGGCCAGAAAGCGTCTTGGAAGGCGAACTGTATTTCCTGGAAGCCAGACCGTGGGACCCATTCAGGATCTAGTCAGTGCTGCACTATGCAGACTATGCAGATTTGCTTCGTTCTCAAACAGTTCCTGCTCCCCGCACAGGTAGACCAATCAGAGGCCTTACCTTGGCCGATGCAGACATATGCTGCGCGCGATGCAACATTGTTCGAGGCATCTTCTATAATACACACATGACAGAGGACACAAACCTTGGTGGTCTGCATTGTTGCCGGAAATTGAGATTCACACCATGCCCACTAGGAACTCCTCCGACACCAATCTGACCTGATTGTGTACAAAAGTAGACCAGCAATCCCAAACCTTTACTTCAACATGCACATGCTGCACATGTGCCTCCTCTGCTGAACAAAGTCCACAAAGAGAGCCCTTCCACGGAGCTTCTGCAGGCCAACCACTGGGAGCGCTCAAAGGTGGCAGCCAAAAGCAGCGTCGAAGTTTCGATTGGATGGACATCAATTCTTCTTCTGCCAAATTCGAAGTTTTTGCTTCTGACTTTGGCTTTTCCATTCCGATCCCAGTCAGGCTTAGCATCCCCCATAGACTTCTAGAATCGAAATCTTGCTTCTCTTCCTGGTCAGATTGCAATGAATCGACCATTAGGGGGCTGACCACCTCGCAGACATAGCGAAGCAGGGCATTTGAGACTGTCAGCACGTCTCCTGGAATTTGACTTTCTTGCTGTGGATTTGACTCCCGCCGTTGCACTTCCAGGTGATGCAAAAAGCCCAGCCTCTCATTCAATTCCTGGTAGTTCAGGTGACTTCGAAATTGCAAAACAGCGCGACACTCTGCTGACTGCCACCGCGAATCGGGAAAAGGACCTCTGATATCACCAGGACCGTAAAGGGCAGGCAGCCTTTCAATCGCAGGGTCTAAGGCTTCTGCAGCCGACAACATACCACCTCCGACAGTGCTGAGGAATGGAATCTGCTGTAACGCCTCCAAACAAGCAGAATGGCCTGTCAATTCCATGTCGCGCCAGTGGTAAACAATGGCCCTCATCAAGCTTTGGCGTACTTCTCCAGAGGATGTGTGGGCCCACGGAAAAACGTGTTTGAGAAGAAGATCAGACCACTGAAACTTTGGAAGACCTAGGTGTTCGCGAAGCAATGATGACACAGCCCACGTCTCAGATGTCACAGTTTCAAGCACTTCATCTGCGACTTCTACGGTCGGTAAATCAACCTGTGCTGCACGGAGTGCTCCCAAAACCTCTGGACAGGTCTCCGGCAAAATCCAGAACTCCTCAGCATTCTCGGTGCCAGCTAGAGAGATATGCTGCTGGGGCTTGTTGAATCTGCACAAGAAAGGCAAACCACGGAGCACCTCACAGTGACTTTTCCAGCTTGCTCTGCTGTTCACTTTTTCACAACTACAGCCCTCTTTTTGAACTGTGGCCGCAATCGACAACAAGGCTCCCACATCATGCGGATTGAGAGCTTTGGAAAGTGACACGTGGAGTGCTTGTGCCGGTGTGATTGGACTTTTTTGACAGGACGAGATCAGCTTGGAAGCAAAGTGCATGCTTTTCAAGAGACCTTCTGCGGTGGACGCATGCACGCAGGTCCGAAGCTGGTTTTCATGTTGCAAGAGCCAACTTGGCTCAAAAATGGGCCTGCAATGAAGATGGGCTTCAAGGAGCTTCTGGACGCGTAGAAATTTCTCTTTGCCTTGACCCATACCACTGGATCCACTAGATCCATTGGCAGGGTTCTTCACGGGCTCGTTGCGGTTTGTCCCTGGCCTTGATGGGGGTGGTGGTGGATGTGGTGGACGTGATGCAGGATGCGGAGGCTGCGGTGGCTGCGGTGGCTGCGGTGGCTGCACTGCGGGTGGTGGATACCCAGATGCAGGCGGAGGCGTTGGAACCGAAGCTTCCTGAGCTCGCCTACCAGAAAACAAGACCAGTTTGTTTGCTTCAGGAATTCGAACCAAATCTACTCCTGCATCAGACAAGCTGGGGATCAAGGGCCAATGAACCATGTGAAAAAGGTGAACTTCTTTGTCACCAAGCCATTTCCACATAGCCTGCAGCCAGTCTTCAACCCACTCAGCATAGTCATTCATCGAGATGCTTGGCACTGGCTTGTTCCATGTCCGCGGCAGCAACATTTGCAGTGCTCTGACAAGCCGCGGAAAAGTTACGTATTTGCATTGAAAGGCAGGGATTGCAGGGCTAGCTTTTCCAGCTTTGACCCGAGACTCCTTTTCGTTCTCGGTCTCCGCCTCTGCTTGCTCCGCTTGCTCCGCTTGCTCTGCCAACTTCTTGAACTTTGCCCAAAGCATTGGCCGGGCTTCGAATTTTGATGCCAGTAGGAGTTTCTTTCCGTCTTTATTCGGAAAGAGTCGCCTTTCCAGCGGATTTTGAGGGAAGAATACAGGCTGCAGCGGCTGGGCAGACTGAGAAAAGGACAAGAATGGCTGCACGGTTGCTTCATCCTCGCACATGAGGAGGGGAACTCCACTCAAATCATCAATGTTGCCGTCACTGACGGCGAATTCAAGGAGATCAGTAACATCCACTGGGGTCAGCTGGGCAAAGATATTGGCTGCAGGTGCTTGGTTGATTGCATGAGATTTCATGCCACCTTCTGATCGCAAGCGTTGTCGAAGCCAGGAAGGCGTCAGAAGCGTGAAATTTGCTCTGCGATTTTTGCCCCTGCCGCCTTCTTCTTTGCCTTGACCGCCTTGACCAGACCGCATCAACGACTCCAACACACTGGGAGGAGCATCTACCAATGGGACTCCACACCGAAGCAAGCACTCCACGACAGAGTCTAGCAGTGCCTGTGTCACGTGTTCTCGTACCGAAGGTACCGAAGGAACAAAAACAGCCTCAGCGATCTTGACCCAATACTGTGGCGGAGCTTCAGATCGGCTCCGATTCCGCAGAGAAGCAGGTGCAGCAATCGGCAGTGGACAAGCTCCTCCTGCTGCTCCTTGCGAAAGAAGTTTGGCATAAAAAGTTTGTGCAATTCTTTGCGACGGTGCAAGACTTCCCTGGCTTAGAGTTGGAAAGAGTGCAAAGAAATGTGCGGGAGGCATTTGATTTCGCTTGACCGCCAAATCCTGCAGGCATGCCATAAGTGCTGACCTTAGCCGAAGAAACCAGGAAGCAATTCATGAATGTCATTGTCAATGCTGCATCATATCAGTTTCAGTATTGATCTCAAGTACTTAGAACATCTTAGAACTAAGGATCGTACGGAATCAAATCATCCAGCAAATAGAAGTTGTGCCGCACGAGCTCTTGTTCAGATTCACCAATTCGGTTGTCCAGTAGCACACTACGCCTGTCTTGTGCCATGTTCAAGGGGGCGTGCACATGCAGTCGGAGCCCTAAGTCTACATTCCTCGGAACTGGAAGAAAACAGAAGACTCGGCCGTCTTCGTCATGACACCAGACATCGGCCGCGTCTTGCTCTTGCATGAGTGGCACCGCCAAACACACACGTGAGCGAAAGCCGTGCTGAGTATCGGTGAATAGATGATATTTCCTCAGCATTTGTTTCTCATCACTGCACAGGACCTCCAGCTGCGTAGACACAGCAGTACCGCGGCCAGAACTTCCACAAGTCACAATGCTGGGTCGTTTCGTTAGTCCGGCTCGTGCCAAAGAGACAGAGAAAACTGTTTGAAGAACAGGTTCTGATCCATCTGCGGCCAGTCGAGACATCGAAATCTCTTGTACGTTTTGTAGGAAAAGAAGCCACTGGAAGGCTTCTGCTTGGAACTGTTGAGACAACGCTGCAACCATTTCATCGGACACCACGATCTTGCTAATCTCACTCTTTGCTGCAGACTCCTTGGTCCGAAATGGAATGCGGATCAGTGTTCCTTTGAAAGGACTCGATGATTCCTGACAGGTTCGGTGAGGGCCGTGGTATGAGGAAAAGGCAACTGCACTACTGATCAAGGACTCGTGAGCGGGGTTTGAACAAGGGGATAAAAATGGATAAAGAGCATTTAGAACCTCCACCTTACAGACTCCGGTGGAAGCATGAGTGCTGGCTAATTTTTAAGGGCAAATTTTAATATATTAATATTATATAATTATTAAATGAAATTGAAAAGTAAAAGCTGTGCAAGCTGCTAATTGCGTGCAAAAATCCAGGTCACAGCCCAACAATTTGTGGTAGGGCATAAATTGATCTCGAAAGCGGTCTATAATGCTGACCTTGAGAAAGCGAAGTTTGATCCCGGGCTTCTGCGTGGATGCTCCCATCTTGCGCAAATGAGAAACATGGGGATCGAGGAAAAGAATCATAGAATCACTAAGAATGCTTGGAAGGTCTGTCAGGTTGTAAACTGAGTTGAAGCCAAGACCAAAGCGCCCAATACGCTCAGAACTGCTCCTCTTGCCTCCGACACCAAGTCTGCAAATTGCCTCGAAGTCTTGCTCAGTGAAAAGCGCATCATTGTACGCCCACAAGCAATTCGTTTGCCAAGTTGCCATTTCTGGGGAAAGGAGACTCCCTCTGCCCAGCTTGCGGTTATCCCAAACAAAGTGCACACGAGCTGCGCCAGCGTCATCTGCATTCTGTACCATTTCCTTAAAAAGACCAACATCAGCTGGATAGTCCTTCAGGAGATTCTTCAGCCGGGTGGTCAATGGTTCGGACTGGCCAGCGGCTTCACACCAGTCATGCTGGTCCCTGTCCTGAAGCTGTCGAACAAGGCTCGACAAGCTTTCGTTGTCCAGTTGCTGGCCCTGGGCTGCAAATTGGGCCTGCAACTGCTCAAGAAGTTTTTGGGTCTCGTCTGCTGTCTGCATGACGATCTAGAGCTGACTTTGAGCTAACAAGCTCGACAAGCTTCAACAGGCTTGACAAGCTCCAAGAGTCTATTGAACAGCACCGTCAACTGCAGTTGACAAGCATTGTGGCAATCGATCGCGGACCTTGTCGCCGAATTTGTTTGTGATGTTGATGTCCTAATCCCCTAATATTGCGGTAGTGTATATAGTGTGGATATGCGTTGCTTCAAAACAAAGTGCGAAGGAATGCGCAAATTTGGTCACAGGAACTCTTGTGATTGACGTATCTCTCTTTGTGGGAGTGTGTCTGCGTAGTTTGATTAGCCTGATGCACCTTCAGTCTGCAAAATGATTATATAAGATTATATATAATATATATATAAGCATCAGACAAAATTGGATGCATTGATGTCAGCTTGATTTTGCGCATAATTCATATTTCTTTTTGGAGCCGTAGACAGTGGCGTCCTGGTGAGGAAAGTTCCGGTTTGTATACACAGTCATGTCATTAAAATCTACAGTTGGCATTCAATGCAGTGAGAATGCATGAGCTTCTTGCAAAGGCAAATCTGGCAGATCTAGAATGCTCTTCTTTTCTTTGGCGCAGCCTATAAAGCCACAATAAAGAGTTCCACTTGTCACTTGTCCTGCCAAATCGCAGCAAACAGCTTATCTTTCATCGCATGAACCGCATGGATAAAGGGACAGCACTGATAGTAGTCTTCGACTTGGATGGGGAGTAGTCATGAAGCCTTTGGCGATAGTAGTCTTGGAACTTCAATTTGAAAGCTGTGGTTGCAGGGAAAAGAGTATTTCTTATGATTCCTGCCTTTCTTTGAAATTTGTTCTTCCTTCACCTGAGGCCTTTTGTAAAAATATTCAAGTTCTCTTCCTGCCAAAAAATCTACAAAAGTCCATAAAGTGTCCTCAGTTGACCCAAGAATTCTGCAAGAGACCTGTGGCCTATGCCCTACACAACTCACGGCCCCAACCTCGATGCTGAAGTATCGGGCTTTCTCGTCATCGCAGCCCGTTATCAGGGTCCTCTTTGATGTTGAAACATGTTCCCTCCAAACCCCACGTTTGCCCACACCCAAATAACACACCCAAACAATATCATATACTTGTCACCAGAGGATGAATGAAAACACTGGCTATACGCAGCGATTTTGACTTTAGGTTTTTAATGGTTTTTAGGATTTAGGGTTTTAATTTAGGGTTTCGGCTTTTAGGTTTTTCGGATTCCAGGGATTCAGGGTTTTAGGCTTTGGAAAGTGAAAAACGCTAGACCTACGTAGGGATTTGAGCATGTCAAAGGATATGCGGGATCCGATGCGGGCAAACGTGGGGTTTGCAGCGAACATGTTGAAACTAGGTCAAAATGAGTAATTAGTGATGACATCTCAAGTCAAGTAAATTCCGAGTAGATGAGTAGATGACTGTCTTTAAATCCACTGATTATCACTCAAGCAGTGCTGTCCACGCCTGTCCACGGGTGAAGTCTCCAGGGCATAGATTGGGACGGTGTGCATCCCCATTTTCATGAACACAGGTGAACCTGACATTTTTGTGTGGAGTTAGTGTGCAGTTGGTCAAGAGATGAAAATTATATGCACTAGTATAATATGACATATTACATAAGTCAAGTGATGTTCTACGATATATTACTACAAGGCTGTCGCAAGCGAACACCGTAGGGAAAAATGCCTGTCGTCGAGTCAAAGAGACTCACATCGCTGAGTCTCACGTTGCTGTTTGCCGCTGCAATATACCTGTCTCAAGCATTCACAGGCCTCCCCCTTTCTGGCTGTGAATTGTTCATCAGGAATCACTTCTCAAAATTCTGTGTACAATACGTTGCCAACTCAGCAGGTTGGGATCGCCTTTCACCATTGACGAAAGTGGCTGTGCTGAAGTCGGCAGATCTTGGCCCAAAGCCCATGCAGAAAACCTGGCTGGACTTCAGTAGGAGCAAATCTTGCTGCGTGAACTGGTGCATTGGTGCAATATCTTGTGACTCGTCTAGGAATGGAGCAAGTAAAAACCGAGGCCATAGCTTCTTTGCCCATTCGAACATCCCATAGTCGGTGCCTGAAGACTTCAGAAAGACATGGATGCGAAATGATTGGA
Organism: Cladocopium goreaui; assembly: GCA_947184155.2. Classification (NCBI taxonomy): domain Eukaryota; class Dinophyceae; order Suessiales; family Symbiodiniaceae; genus Cladocopium; species Cladocopium goreaui. The sequence goes on along the minus strand of CAMXCT020000687.1, from coordinate 113,679 downwards.
TAAACTTACAGCTTGTACATGCCGTTTGCCTTAGACTATATGCCGCTTCAACAGGACTGTGTGAAGTAGATGGTTGAATGGCAAGAAGCCAGAATGTCATTCTTTCAGACTCCAAAAGATCAGAATGACGGGATGAACCATACTACAGCCTTCCATCGTTTCCTGAAGATAGCAGGTAGCGGAGGCTTCGACCTTGGCAGATTTGGCAGATGCCAAGAAACAAAGAGACTCTTGCTTCAATAGCAACACAAATTATCTAGCATGTATTTTTTGTTCTTCTTTGTGTCGTGGATGCATCACTTCTTTCAGATCCTCGCTCCATCGAACAGATGTGACAGAAGATCCACTGTGAGCCTCCGAGCATCTGAAAACTTTGCAATTGAACAAACACAAGGGTAATGACTGTCAAACCTATCTGACTGTCAATGTCAAGGGTACTGTCAAGGGTACACTGCTCTTATCTGCAGGGCCTGTGGCAAAGCATTGACCACGCTATTGGTGACGGCATCCCAAAGCTTGATGGAGCCATCCTCAGAGCTGCTTTCAGACATGATCATCCTAATAAATCTGAATTAGTAACGTTGTAATAACACATAATAACTACACTCTATTCTCAACTGCAACTGTTTGCATAGAGTGCTGGCTGAGGCAGTGTCGGCCGAAGCACTGGCCAGAATTTTCCCGTCACTTGTGCATCGCAGGTCGTTGATTCCTGCAAGGGGAGTTGCCAATGCCGTTTGCGATCGAAAACGATAAGAATAAAAACAAATTCAAAACTGGTTCAACCTTGCTCAGCGGCTCAGCGTACAAAGAAATTACAGCAGAGTGGTCTTCCAGAATAGGGTTGACAGAGTTGAGTCATGCATCGTCTGATGCAAGTCTTGCCAGGAAAAAAAAAAGACAGGATTTGGACAAGGCTTGACCACTTTGCCTGCTGTATGGTGCTGGTCTTGATGCGAGGTTGTAAAGCAACTCAAGGTCTGCAGATCGTACATCCGAAGAGCCTGACACGCAGTAACGTGGGAAAGCCATTCAAAACCAAAGAAAGTGCTGGTGTCATTTATGAAAATTCGTCTTTGAGGAGTTGCCTGGTGGGTTGTGCCCACAAAGAGGAAATCACCACAGGGATGGATGCCTGAAGACTGCCACAAACTGAGTACACTACTCCGGGGAACGGGTTGGCGCAGCAAAGAGAGAATGACTCAAAGAGGAATCCAGGAAAAAAATGGAAAAACATCAATACGCGTGAGACCGACGAAAGCAAACATAAACAGAAAAGAGAGCGACAGAGATCTTGAAAAGCTACAATAGGCTACATTCAAAACTGGAGCAATCGTAGCCGCTACTACCATCTACTACCGACTGTAGCTGTAGCTATGGCTGCGTGGAGACACCTTGGCTCTGGAAAACGTCGGTATACGTGTGGAGAGCTACTTTATAACAGGCAGCAGCATGAAGTCTGAAGACAAGTCTAGCATGACTCAAAATGTTTTGAAGGCACTTGTTCGACCCGTTTGGCATTGAAAGCGGGCTCAGAATGGCTGCGTCCCTCGAAATTATCCTCAACACATTAGCCGAGTATGGTCCATAAGTAATAGCCTCCATAAGTCATAGCTTTTGGACTTGATTGTCCAGTGATTGATCTAGGAGTCTAGGGCTCCAAATTGGTTTGCGTGGGAAAGCGGCGCAAATGCATGTGAGCACTTCAAATTTGGATCGAGCTGGAAGCGCGAGTTGAAGGATCCATGTGATCCAAGAGTCAGCCGCTCTGGGATTAGCACATATGCTTTTCACAGCATATACATCTTGTAGCACGGAGAAAGCCTGCACAAACGGTTGCATGGTTTTTCCCGAGGATCAACTAGGACCTAGGAACTTTTATCTGGAACAGATTTGCTTTGCCTCATCCGATGCATGTGCCTTTCAAACCTCCAAGTCTTCAAGCAACCAGGAGTCAGAATGCTGCCAAAAAACCCTGCCTTTTTGTGGCCTGGTGGTCTAGTAAGGTCAAAGATTTTGACGGCCTCGCGTTTTCTGGGGGCTGACCAGCAAAACAGCAAGGCTGTGAAAGACGGAGAATTTGGCCTTGTCCGAAGAACCCGAAAATAGCGTGGGATTTGTCGGATGAAAGGCCAGGCATGTGACACCTTGGATGTGATCCTGTGGCAAGCTGCATGCTTCCGCACGGCACGCAAGTCTTTTGAAAAGGCTCTCCATGGTTCCCAAGCTTCAAGTTTGTCCAGCAACCAACCTGGATTTGTCGATTTAGTTCTCTGCTCTTGTTGTTTGCCCGTGCATCGGCTTTCAAAATCCTGTCCTGGAGGACACGCACAATCGGCTTCATCAGCTCCTGCAAAGGAATCTCTCTCTCTCTCTCTCTCCTGTCTGATCCCCCAAAAAATCACCGAGATGGGTTCGATGGGTTCTAAATGTCTAGTTTTCACAATTGCATCCTAGGATCAGCCTCTTGGGAACATCCAACTCCGACTGCACTCTCCACCGGTGAGGGTCAAACTCGGACCCCTTTCGAGAGTCCGGCTCTCAGTGACAAACACTTGCCGAAGTTCAAATTATCAAGCCATATGCAGTCCAGTCCACGCTTAGATTTCTTAATGAATATACATACATATATATATATATTATAATATGTATATTATATATATTATATATATATTATAATATATATATACACTATATATTATTTGTATACATAAGGGTTTCACAGTTTTACGTTTTTGGGGTCCCTTGACAATTAAGACAGGCTTCTACAATACTTTGATATACATTGTGCCAGGGTACATGTTTATTGCAAAGGGGCAGGATGCAATGCTGCTAGCATCTCATTCTTTTCACACCACTCCTTTGTAGCACATTGTACCGGGTGAGTGCTTTGTGCCCCTCACTTCATTGATGTCTCCTGAAATTACTCCGAGAATTGCTAGGAGTCCCCTTACACAGTTCACTTATCATTTCTTGTCTTGGGCTCGCTCTGGTTCTGAAATCCAGGGTCTTTTCAGTGTTCTCAGCCTTTTGGACTCCTTATGGTCACCTTATGGTCACGTTACGGTCTTTTTGCGGCACAGGTGACCGCTTATGATTCAAATATGTCCGATGTCCGCCGTTCGGCAGTTCTGCTCTCCCTTCGCAGCTCGGGCACCTCTTCAGTCACACGCATGCGACCAACAGGTCCCTCTGTGCTTGCAGCACACACTCGCATCTTGGCCTGGACAAAGCAACCAGAAATCACCAGAAAACAAGGGAAAATGCAGTATGAAAAGCTCAAGGGAACTCATAACGTGCGAAAGTACGAAATACAACGGAAATCGCGGCTACAGCACAGTCATGGAAATTATGCGGCAATTTCGGCATCAGGCTGTATCCAGGATTTTGATGCTTCCATCTGTGCATCCAGTCGCACCTCAGCAACGAAGTGCAACACTGTTGCTTCCCAGAAAACATTCTCAGCCCTTCTTACTTTCCTTGCAAAAACACGTGAAAACAAATTTAAGCCACGGGCAAAATCTTCCGTCGGTGGAAAAGGCCACAGAGCGGCAGTGAGACTTATGAGATGCTGTGTACAGGAGCCTTCACTCACCAGAAACTGTGTGCCGTGCTTCGTTTGTTGTTGGAGATTGCATGAGTTTGCAAGAAAGTCAGCAGGTGCATAGCGCAGTGTGCCTGACTTCAGGAGGTTTTTTGGTGGGATCTGGAGTCTGAGAAGTGCCTGACAACCAGGCCAGCTGCCATATCTAGGACTCATTGCAGAGTCGCTAGGCGCGCCTGTTGGAATTGCCATACCCTCCAAGTCCAGCACCTTTTCCTGTGCGCCAAGAGGTGGTACCTGGCCAGATTTCTCATCACAAGCGAGCAGCTTTTGGCAACAGTGTCTTCGGATTTGGACCTTCTTGAAAGATCTTTAAAGGGCAGGTGGCCAGGTCGTGGTTTTTGGCAATCAGGGCAATTATGGGGCACAGGTGCGCAGTGGAGAGGTTGCCACTCCGGCTGTGGCTCATCACCAAAAGCCCACTTGAGACCTAAATCCAGGAGATTGCCGACATTGCACTTCTTTGTTAGCTTCCATGCACCATCGGAAAGTCAGGCAATAAGTGCATGCTCTGAGGGCCAGCTTTTGGTGTAAATATCCAACAAAGCATCCTGTCTTGTTGGGTGCAATCCAATCAACTATTGGGATGCGGCGGCAACGCATTCAAGTTTCTTCTGGTTCTTGATGTCGTGCACTTGTGTCTTGACACGTTCCCCGGCCCCTGGCATCGTATCTGCCTTCTCAACTTTGGTGTTGGCACGTAGGTGCAACTGCGCTGTCAGGGCTTGGACCTAGCATGGAAACACTCGCAGTATGTTGAGGACCGTGAGAGTGTCCCAGTCACTGATGTCACTAAATTCACTAAAAAGTGTTTTCATGTTCAAAGATGTTCAAAGTTCAAGAAGATGCTTCGGGCCAATCCAGCCTCTGCCTCGAAGCCGTCATCCTTCAAGGTCAGAAATCAGGAATATTTTTTTCGGCAAGGCTTGACGTTCTTGTAAAAAAAATGTCTGCCAACAATTAAATCATGTTCATGCGGACAAAGGTGTGCAGGGGCACAATAGAAAGCAAAATGCTAAAGAATCTTAGCACATCTTAGCACTTATTGGAAAACTCGTGCTGGTTCTAACATGGACGCCCAACGGTTGCCCAATATTGACACCACGCCACGCTAGCCTTGAACCCCTCAGAAGTAAACACCACATTGGTCATATATGAATCATATATGGCCGTGTTTCAAGATGTTTCAGGATGTTTCAGTTTCAGGTTGAATTTGCCGACATCGGTATGCGGCTGCACAGTTGTCCCCGAAAGCTAGGAAGATTATTCGATGTAAAGACTTACAATCACCTATATGCTTAGAATATAAAAACTTGCTTGCAATACAAGGACGTGCTTACAATAGTTGTGGAGACTATATAGAAGTATCTTGCGATTTTGGACTTGTTTGAATTTTCTTCCACACAAATGCTTGGTGTCAGTCGCCATACAAATACTGATTGCATTCTCTAAGAGTGCTGTAAAACAATCCTGCGAATCTGCACCTGCAACTGCCGCAACAGCAACTCATACATGGCCACTTTGTGGGCCGGAAAGTGACCTCGGTGGATCATTTGATCCGTGAATGTGGTCCCCAGTGGCCCAGTGCAGAGAGGAGAACGAGTGCAGAGTGCTTAGACTTGGTCAAATGAGTTACAAGTTGGGGCTGTGCTGAGAACTGCCCAAGGCCATACTTTGCACAAAATAGACGAGTCCCAAAAATGACTTTACTCCTTGGTGGAGCATTGCTGGGAACACTTCATATATACAGTATATAATATATATATATACAATAAATTATACATATATATATATACGGTTATATACATGGCAAATCAGGCACCTTGATCCGTTGCATCCATTGCTGATGTCTGCGTTGCCTGTGAAAGGGACAAGCTAACACGCCTCTGATTTGATCGATCATGGCTTCTCATGTCTGACTGATGTCTGACGGTGTCAACAAGCAAACCTCCATGCTTGGCACAGGCAACGATCCAGGCTGAGACCTGTTAGAAGGCGGCAACCATTCGAATCTTTCGCGGTTTCTCCAGGTGAAAGAATGGACATTTATGGAGATGAATCCCAAGGGTCGGAACAAACCTAGACACGTGGCACTGCAATTGGATGACTTTGTTTCTGTCTAAGTTTGTAACAAAGCCACGAAGCGGCAAACTTCTCTTTTAGCGTACTCTCTCGGCGCAGATTAACATCATAAACCTAACGATATACCCCTCCAGCACCTCACAGCTTCGACTGCCATGCCTAGACAATGCTACACTACCAATAGAGTGATCACAAAAGTTGGAAGCTGGCAATATGCTACAGTGGAACAACAGCCAAACCTGGATCTGGTTAGTTGTCAGTTGCCCAAGCCATTGACTGCACACTGTTTGTCGCTAGAAAGATGTGTCAGTAAGTTTGACTTCAAACATGTGTGTGTGAGAGAATCGAGATTCGGATTCCGTGAAATTCGAGGGTATGCAGCATTGATCATCATTATATTAATATATTATTGAAGAGGCTGCATGGTCATGGTGGGGAAGGCGCTTCAGATGTGCCATTTGTTTCTTTTAGATTTATTATTTGCAGGAGACTTGAATATCTTAAACGCATGCTTTTCTTGCTTGTGTCTCCAAAGATATTGGCTAGGGCCAAAAAAATGTCACAGCACATCATCCAGCTTTTGCAGCTGGCAGAGCCAGCAACTTCATTGTGTTTCTGCCATAGCAAGAGCTTAGGAACGACAACACCAAGCTGCACAGTTGGCACACCTTTTCATAAGCCACCTTGCTGCAGTTGCAACTGGGCAACCAGCTTTTCGGCCTAAGATCATGCTCAAGAATCCTCAAAGTCACCGCTAAGCGATTGAAAGATCCCAAGTCTAATGGTGTGCCGGGGGGTCATGTCAATCAATGGATTTGTGAAAAGTTGTGCTGGTATAAGTTTGCAGGTGGTTGCACTATCACTATCCTTCAAATGATTGTTCTGCTGTATCTTTCCTGCAGACCATCTTCAAGAATTATCACTGGACTGATCTGGACTGTTCAACCCACACCCTGCACAAGATTTACAATTGAGGCCTTGACTGTGGATGCTACATTGGCGGCGAATGAAAGGGACAAGAGGTTGGAAATAGTTCCAGTCTCACGCGATCGATCGTCAGTTGACAGTAACGCCACTGAGCTGCCGGATGCTGCTGCAAACTCAATCACCAGGCGGAGATATTGTCCCACCACGGCTAGTCGAGGTATTCCAGCTGACAGCGAGGGTGCTTGTCGTCCAGTGCTTCCACTGTTGGAACCTTCTAAATCGGCCGCAGTTGTTAGCAGCGTCAAATGGAGGCAAAGCAAGTGAAGGGAAGTCTCGACGATAAAGAGCAAATGGCGAAAAGTCATTGCTGCACCGTCGAAGTGGATCTGGTGGCTATTCCCCTGTCTAAAATCGCTCACTTTGTTCACTCCCTCCTTTGAAGGCACTGCAGAATCTGACAGTTTCAAATTCAGCAAGCTAGAAGTAGCATGCACAAAGATCGCGCAAAGAACACCCGCACGCAGATTGGCTTCTGAAACGACATCCTGCGAGACGAGAACACCAGAGCGCAAAGGGCCAAAGGTTTGTGCCGCGGCCGAGGCTGATGATAGCCCCGATCCTGATAGGCTCTGGAAACTTTGCTGGACGCCCCCGAAGCCCCCGAAGCCCCCTGGAGGTTGTGGTCCTTTGTATGCCAGCGCCTTGATGTGTTGGGTAATGCCATCATGTCTCCACACGTGAAGAACATTGGAACAAATCTTAAGCTTTGTTGACTCGGAAGGTAGCATGCTTTCCATCAGAAGTGGTGTGCCCGAATCCGACATGTCGTTTTGATCTGCTGGACATGCACTGACCACTTGCATTGTGAGACCAGGCAGAGCTGGGCGGATCATGACCTCAAGCTGCTGAAGTTTGCTCAAGTATGGATCTTGCGAAGCCATCGAAGCCATGCCAGCAGCTGAGCCTTTGACTCTTCCAACAGCTGAAGTTAACAAAGACCACAGCTCAATGAACAAAGAGACACATCGATAGCACAAAGCAACTCCTTCCACTTGCAGCACTTGTTCCTCTGTCGCTGTCCCTGAAGCGACACCCAGTGCACGTCGGCCGCTGAGGGAAAAAGCCAAAGTGTCAACGGAAGCGTCTGCAGAGCTGTTTGCGCTGCTTGCTTGAAGAAAGCGGCAATGCACAAGCATAGCATCCGGACCACTGCGGCCGGCACTGCCCCCACTTCTTGCTGCCAAAGCGGAAACCATCGATGACAGAAGCGAAACATGTCCAGCCCGTCTGGGCTCAGCAGACAATGTCATCGGCAAGCGGGTGACCCATTGCACGACATCAAGTAGAGGCTGCAGATGTTTCTCAAGCCACTGCAGAGTGCTGTGTAAAACTAATGAATGCGTTGGAAGAACGCCAAGGGTGGAGACAATCACTTGCAAAATTGCTACCAGGGATGCCGGGTGGGTTGTGTCCAATGCATGCAATCCTGCAGGAGCCAATCTCATCCTGCAGCCCAGCATCTCTGACCGCAGAATGGCTGAGAAGCCTGCAGCTTCAAAAAAGGCGCTGGCTGCTTCAGGTGCTTGGCAAAGAACTGCAGCAAGAGCTGCACTTTGGTATCTCTGTACTCCTCGATCTGCTCGATTCTGATCCTGCTCTATACGATCTGAACCAATGAGTTCTGTAAGCTGCTGCCAAAGCCGACCTTTGAAGACCTGGGATCTCTGCTTCGCAGGTACTCGGGTGAGGAGTGCACACATCAGCGGCAGAGCGACTCCCTGGCGTGTCTCCTCAAACATCTCCACCTGCGCAGGGCCAGTCATGATTAGAAAGGCTTGACACAACAAATCCTCCTTGCAACTTTGCGACAGCCCATAGCAATCGAAAAAATTAAAAGCAGTGAAAGCACCGGAAAAGACATGAAAAGACAACATTAGTACGATGTTCGATAGATATTTCTTCTTTTTTCTTCAGTTTCTTCTTCCTCTTCTTCTTCAGTACTCTTCAATCTTCTTCCGTTTTCTCCGGTCTTCTTCCACCTAGGTCCTCCGTTTTTGATCAGACCACTGCACGCCTCTGCAACGGCAGCGGCCATCAAGGATGTCAACAGCTGGGAGAGTTCTTGTAGGTCCTGCAAGCAAAGGAGAGGTCAAAACTTTGGGATCAGAAATAAACCGAATATATCCGAATATATTATACGATAGACATATTATACGTAAATTATCGTAATGTTGTGTAGAGAGAGAGAGAGAGAGATGTTCGGATGTTCGAAAGATTTGTTTTTTTGAGTTTAGCTGTTTCTATAGTTGTTATTCAATATTGTTAAAACATGTTCTACCCGTTTCAACGCGATAGTCTTCTGAGATACACTGATGTACACTGTGTTTCTGTCTTACCCTGGAGGTTCCAGGCACCAGCTGACCTGCGCCTCAAGGAAAGAGGGCTGTAGACCTTGAGCCGCCTCCAACGCCTGGAAGCAAGACCCAACTCTTGATACTGTAAAAAGAGCCAAGATCTATGATGAGGCAAGTCGAGACCGGAATCGCAACACAAAGAAATTCAGAAGAAAAAAAAACGTCTTTCATCGTCTTTCCTGTTTGGATTGGCAAAATCTACAGTGATCACTGGGCAAGCGGCGGGGTCGGGCAACATCCGCTGCAAGAGAAGCAGCAGCGCCTGCTGAGGCTTTTGCTAAGAGACGCCACGAGGATGGGCCACAAGGACATGGTGCTCACATCGTACTCACATCGTGCTCTCGTGCTCGATACTGTTTCGTTTTTTTGTTGTTTATGTTTTTTTAATGTTGTTGATGCTTTTCTGTACCTATGTGACTAGGTCGCACAATGCCGCTCAAAGCAGCAGCAGCAGCAGCAGCAGCAGCAGGAGCAGCAGCGGCAGCAGCAGCAGCAGCCTTATCCACACAATTCTAGTTCAAAAGACTTTGAACTGACAAAATCATACAAAATCTTTGGTTGGCCCCTGTTGTCCGGTCATCCACTCATTGTGATTTTATGATATTTTATGAGGCTTTCCAGAAACTTCGCTGGCTTAGCTTCAACATCCAGTGCCCTCAATCTCCCTTCTAGCTTATCTGCGTACCTCAGGTAGAGCTTTCCTAAAACATCTTTCACTCTCACATTTATATTCAGACATTTTAATTTCATTTTATTTCCATGCCAACTTCCATGAAGTTTGTGCTGGCAGCCTTGCAGAACGCAGCCCAACGCATCTCGCCTCCTCCAAGTTCCTGCGAGACTCCCGAGACAATGGCCGAACCAAGGCCCCGCTGAGCAACCCATAGACTCTTCGCACGAAGGCGAGCGGTGGAGCCTTGGCAAGTCTAGGCAGCCCGTGACGCCCTTGGATTTGATATGGATTTGATATGGTTGATACTGAGATAGGTCGATTTGGTCGCCTCCAACTTGGTTGGGTCTGATGGAAAGTTCAAACAAGATCTATCAAATACCAATGTCATCCAATGTCCCGTCCAGATAGCCCTGCCTCGGAACGCTCCAGCATGGCCGCCAGAAAGGCAGTTGCCAGACCTTGCTGCTGCCATGCCATTAATTGGATCTTCTATGATCTTGACATCAATGACAATATACAACGGACAAGTCCCTACAAGTAGCGACACGCGAGCAATACACAAGTATGCAGCGGAACATGGCAGAACGATGCCTGACAAAAGCTCCAATCTTCGGGGTGCTTCTGCTCCAGATTCTTCAGCTGCCATTGCCGGAAGCAGCGCTTCGAGATGCGCTCGGGCAGCCTGATGCAGTGACAGCTTTGTCCCCAGTGCTAGCCGCTGTCTTTCTTCTGACCTTTCTGCTTTTTTGTCCTTGCAAACACAAGTGTCACGCCTGCGCTCTGGAGTCACTTGCAGCAGATGCAGAGCTCATGGCTGGCGGTCTCCCAACCTGCCACAAGGTGAAATGACTTCCAGAAGTAGAAACCGCTGCGGCGAGGAAAATCTTTCGTATGCTGGCCAAGCCGTACCACAAACATAATAGGATCTGAGTGGATATGAAATGGGATGAGATTAAATGGAATGAAATGAAATCAACGTGATGTGATGTTATGTGATATGATATATATAATAGCATATGAAATTCAATATGAATATGATATTCTGTGCTATATATGCAGTTTGTTGCTACAAGTATATGCTGCTGTTTGTTGATGTCTGTTGCCGTTTGTCGCACCAAATGACATAGGGCAGCCGCAGCGAACACAGCGAGCGACTTGCCTCAGAAGGCCCAAAGGAGTCAAACACTGAAGGGAAACACCGAGCCATTGCCATGCTGACTGTGAAAATGCGTTGACAATTGGGGATCACCGACAAGCTTGCTCTGTGTAGAAGGCAAAACAGGCCTTGACACACTTGCACTGCAGACATGAAATCTGACATGGTTTGTGACAAAAATTGTCAGCTATCCAGGTTAGCATCTGGGGATCTTGCATATTCATTTCGAGATCCAAGCCGCTTCAAATCCTCTGCAAATCTAGAGCGATCGCCTCGACTCAGTCTCATTGCTGATCTTGCTGCTATCATTGGTTGTTTTGAAACCATGGGATGATTGAACATGTCCGTGTGTTTGAATGGTCTGCCCTTCCAAACAGACAGGCAGGGCAGGATGCAATCTCAAAAGCCAGATGCCAAGAAAAGGCACAAACTAACAAACGACTCGCGCACACCCAAAATCTGCCTTCTGACTCTGTTGCGCTCAATTGGTAGCTCACGCCAGACAAGTGCAGCAGCACAAAAGGATCCTTGACGCATTGGCAAGTCTTGAAAGCAGAAGCACTTTGAGTGCGAAGCCGCGAAGCCTGAAGAGACAGTCCTGCAACTCCAGACTTCGAGTTAGACCACCACCAGCTTTGTCCGGAGCCATGCACTGGCAAGTGGAGGCTCGAAGGTGCTCCTGGTCTGCTTTGAAATATGAGATTGGAACTCGTCCAGAAGTGTAAGAATTGTAATGAGCAAGAAGAAAAATGCTACATGCAAATCAAGTGGTCCTGCATTGCATCACGTCCAAACAGCAGTGAGCCCTGGCGAAGAAAGCCAGCTTAACTATAGGAACATGTTTTTTTCAATTTGGTCCCTGCCTGTAGTGCTGCAGACCCAACCACTGCGTCAATGACGTCGCAGGCGTCGGCCAGCCGCAAAGCAGTGCCGATCAAATACGGCGTGGCGGTGTGCCTCATTCCATATCCGTCCATGTTCAAAATTCACGGGGACAAAGGAAGCATACAGCTTACTGCACGAGAATCCGGCGCTGACACACCAGTGTCTTTGGACGAGACCAGATCAGCAACCACCTCCTGATAGGAGGAAGAAATATCTGCATCTAGCAAGCTTGTAATTATGCAACACAGCCTGCAGATGCTCCGAGACATTCATCTTCATGTCAAGGCACCTTGCAAGACAAACGCATATTATATACATATTATTTACATATAATATGTTTTTTTGTACCTTTTCCATGGGCTCAAAGCAATTTGACAGGACGGAAAGTTGTTTCACAAACTGCCTGGGTATCCCACTGCTGCCCGACAATGTCAGTTGTCTGCTGTCCCACTGGAGGCCGTCCAGCAGGCCACACCAATCGCATTTCCCAAGAGCATACCTGTAGATTTGAGACAGTTTACAGTTTACACTCAACCAAACTTCGGCAAAGGCTTCGGGTGTTCACTTCTGTCCTTTTATATGTCTATGTTTTTTGTATTATATCATATTTATGTGTGTATGTATATGTATGTGTATATATATATATATATGTGTATTTATATATATATGTATGTATTTATATATATATGATTATATATGTATATACACGAATTATATACGTGTGTGTGTGTACATATTTCTGTGCTTTCCCCTGCCTGCAGAATGAGCGCTGCCTCAGACAGCAAGATCCTGCGCAGCATGGAAGTCAATGAAGACCTCAATTTTCGAAACCGCTCGACAGGCTACACGGCTACACGTGCTCCAAGATAGCGAGTAGTTGGAATCAGTTGGAAATCCATGAATTCTCAGCTTTGATTTAGATGATTTAGGTCGCCCTGCCACGGCACAGCCAGAAGGTTTTTCAACACCTGATCAAAGGTACCAGAAACGTACAGCATGTTCAAAAAACATGCTGAGCCATCTGTTCTCCAGGCCTTGTACCGTGATGTCCATGCATGACATACGTAGCGCAAAATTACATCCCGCAGGGCAGGCATGGCCTGCCAATTTTGAAAATGCTGCTTGAAATACCGAAGACTGATTGCAGTGCAAGAAATCTTGAAAACAACAATGGATTTGATGGCACCAGAAGGCTGAGCACGATGGACAGTGAAGCTTCGTATGCGCTATGGTTCTGCATCGCCTGTGCATAGTGACATCTGCGAGTCACTCTAGGAAGCCGAAAAATACCCTTCCAAACAAAACATGCGAAACGCTCGCACACACTGTTTCGATGCAATCTCACAATCTGATGCTATGTCACAGCTACTTTAAAAAATCTTTGAAATGCAGCTTCCACACATTCCGATGTCCACAAAGCGGATGCTCTGTCAGCTCGCCTGTTGAACCTCTGGCTGTGTTGCATTGTGTGGCTGCAAAGCCTTGCTGCCAGAAGGCCTGGCAGATTGTGAAAGGAGGACCTGAAGTTCCTTCTGAGTGGCAATGTGAATGCAAGGAGCGCTGCCAACATGGAGAATGTGAGCTGTCCTTGGACCTCCACTGTCAATCCAAGCTGGTAAGTTAGGTGGATTCTCTAACCTCGCAGCTCCAATACAGTGGCTTGTCATTCCAGATTGCCACATTGCGGGTTTTTTCTTTGGGCTTCTCTGGAACCATCGGCATTTTCCCTTCAATGTGCTTTCTGTTGAGGTATCGACAGCAACATCAGGGCGTCCAAAGGTGCTGGATTTCCGCTTCGTGTTGGATCCATGTCAATCATTCCTTACAACTGAGGAAGCACTCCAAGACCAAGCACAAATCAATACAAATCAACTCTCAATTTCTCTCAATCATTTCATGTCCCTGAATCATCTGCATCCTTGCAGCATTTCTGCAATACTGTGGCCCCTGCCTGTGACTGTCCTTGCCGTGGGATCCAATCCTGGAGATGTGATGTGTTGAGATTGGGAAAAAGTTGGGATGGCGGGCCCGACTACAGTCCAACAATCTAGAAGCTGATAAAACGATGTACAGCGATGTACGGCGATGTAGTGCGATGCAAAGCGATGTAAAGTGCACCAGCCCTGTAACCAGTTCTGGTACCACGGTAAGGTCTGGACCTAGGAGAAGTTGCCCAAGCTGTTGAGCTGAGCTTTCGGAATCTGCCAAAATTTCGGGCATCGACCAGTCGTTCACCAGTCGTTCACCAGTCGTTCACCAGTCGTTCACCAGTCGTTCACCAGTCGTTCACCCGTCGTTCACCAGTCGTTCACCAGTCGTTCACCAGTCGTCCACCAGTCACCACTTAAACTTGCGTCCAAAAGCGACCAGCCTCCAAGTAGCAGCAGAAACAACCGAAGGGTCAACAACCGGCCAGATTCCTGAATTCGACGAACTTGAATGTCGAAAATGTCAAACATGTGTTTAAATGTACAAAGGTCATCAACGGTCGCGAATGTCGAGTCGAGAACTTTCCAAAGCCACTTTGTACAGATCAACAGTCTCCGTCGACAGTTTTGAAGATGCCTTTCCTAATTTACATCTATATTAATCTATTTTATAGTTCATATGTATATTTTATCATGCAGCAGCTGCCATCGTGGATGTGCAATCTGCTTTCTCATCCCGGTTTTCCTTGGCTTCATGATCTTCATCTTAGGACAGGACTGTGGTCAATGCAGCAAAAGGCAGCTGCACCATGTGCTCATCATTGAGGGTGGCCACAATCGCAGCAGCACCAGCGGAGAGCCATGCAGCAGGAATGTCAAAGCCTTTTGCGAGTGAAATACACTAGTCACTACTCACAAGAGAGATATCCACAAAAGTGGAAGAAGCGACAGACATGAAGGGTCCAGATGGTGTTCTCAACTGATCCTCTCAAAGAACTTAGTCGATCTTGCATGAATTTCAAATTGAGACTGCGCCTCTGAGGTAAGCAGCTCTGAAGGTTGCTGAATCAGATGAGGCGCAGCCACGCAATGCCGAAACGCCAGCATCAGATCCTACCAAATTGAAAGCGTTGAGACCTTTGTGTGTTCCCGTAAAAGAGGACTGCGACGGACTATGCACTGTGCAAATGTTGTGCTAATCAATTCCAACATGCAGAAAATATACCTTTCGATCCTTTCGTACTCCACTCTTTGACAAAGTAACTGGCTGTTTTAACTGGCTGTGTTCTTGCTTTTAAAGTGAGTCAAGCCCCAATTCCAGATCTGCCTTCAGCAGAGGATCCACGTGCCCAAACTGCAACATCAGCTGCCTGCGCCAATGCCGATGCCCTTCAATGATGATATCCATAGTAAAGGGTTTGCAAAGGAAACCAATGCCTGAACCACTGAATCCTCAGCAAGCTGCTGTAAAAGGTCAACCTTAGCAGTTGTTTTACATCTCTCTCAGTCTCTCTCCATCACAGAGCACTACCAAATAGCAGGTACTGCACATCATGAAAAGACTTGAAAGAATCATTTCCTGAGATACTTGCTGATCGGCAGATTGGCAAACCCGTCTCAGAAGAAGCCACATCTAAATGGCACAAGTCAGGAGAAGCATCAATCTCCATAGCCTTCAGAGCATGCCAGCCGTGAACAAAAGAGTGCTTGGGAAACTTAGAGCAGTGGAAAGATTCAGAGAGTTGGGAGAATTGAGAAGCAAAGGAATGCAGTTTGCATCTGAATCACCTGAGTCCGACAACGCTAAAACTGGAAACGGTCTTTCACTGACCGATCTCACCGACGTATTGCCTTGCCTCGAGGGCAAAGTCAGCTTCGCTGTGCTTGTCCCAGTTGCGACCTTCATAGATCATCACCGCCAAGCAAAATTGATAGGAAAAAGGAGAGAGAAAAGGCTGAAAAGTTGTTCATGATTTGAATCATGATATCACAATATGATAACTGATATTATGTCACGGTCGCTCCAAATTGTTTCCCACTCGCCTTGTGACTTTGCTGCTGCAATTGCTTCTTCCGCCGCTTCTTCTCCATCAGGCCTTAATGAAAATGGTTTTGGGAACTAGTTCAAGCTGGCGGGACGGCGGGACGTTCAAGCAGATTGCACCACCAAACTCAGCAGCTGTTGCTATCTGCATCGATCTGCATCTGGGGTCACGTCTGCACAATTTTGTCATGTATGGCAGTGCTGATTGCTTGCAGCCTCCATGGCCTCGCTACTGCACAGTCAGGACAGTCATGACAGCGTAGTATGCAAAGAATTGCAACAGGTTGTGGTGCTCAAGCATGAATTCACGTGTGCTCACATGGCTCACATTTGTGACCGGAAGTCTCGGTTCCGTCACAGCTTCTGAGGCATCTACTCCAGCTGCAACAGCCGCAACACCTTGCTTCACAGCATATTCTTTGCTTTCAATGAACCGTTCAGTTGCCACTGGTCCCATGTTGGCGCATGTTTCACTGCTAGGGATGGCGCCCTCTTCGGCTCTCGGAAAGCACACTGCATGAACACATAGAGAGCCAAGCGACCAATGCCATTGTGCAAACCTCGAAACCGACATCTTCCAACATCTCCCTACCACATCATACCCAGACAACAAGGTCTCCAAATAGGATCAACATGGCGGCTTGGAACCACGCGTGCACCCATAAATTCCAGGAGCAACGCGAGGTAGCTTGGATTGTGTCGCTGCCCTGTTTGAGCCTCAGCTTTGAAAAACTTAATGAAAATTTCTTGCAGTAGGTTCGTTGACATGCTCATGCAAATCAAATACATTTCGACTCACTTTCGGAGTTCAGGCAATTAGGCTGAAACTCGCCGACAAAGGGACGAAGGCTGTAGAGTTAGGTTCACTTGTGGGTAATTCTTTAGGCAACTTCCAGGGAGACCTAGGAGCGGCTCAACTGGAAGTTCCTGATTGTTGGAAGTATGCGTGGCACGTGGACTCCCAGAAACCTTCGCTGTCGCTGTGGCAGGTACACGTTGTGCGCAGTGAGGACACTACTTTCTGACACGTTCGCACTGAGCAAACACTTAGATCCTTTACATAGATCCCACGTTTCGAGAGAGCACAATCAACACTTGTGCCTAGCGTACTTGAAGCTAGCATGATTCAATCAATCGATCGCAAACCTACCTAATCCTAGCTACAAGATCTACAAGGGGCATATTTGTGCAGACCATGTGTGCCGTGCATTCCAGATGTCGGTGCTGAGCATACTTGGACAAAGCATGCTGATGCCAGTCATAGCTTACCAATGCCTACTCTACTGTTGCTTTTATGTGAGGGTTTGGCGGCCCAAGACTAAACAAAAAGAAGTCTGGAGCAAGTGCTGATGATCTGAGACAACAGCGTCGAAGACCTCTGTCTCCACACGTGGTCTGGCAATGACAAAGGAGTTAGGTCGTTCAGTAGTGGTCACATTTCCAACCTGGCCTTTGGGACCAAAACGGGTTGAAGCCAGCGTAGGAGTTGCCTCGACCTTTGGCTATCTGCAAGCAAACAAGCAAAAGTGTGTCCCTCCGCTTCATTCGTAGCCCAGGGCCGGGCCTGCCCCCAAGTCTGCAGGAGGATATGCAAACGCAAACTCTGCCAATAGCAACTTGTGCGTCGGCTGGATCGGGCCATCCTGACAGTGATCTGAAGTCTGAAGATGTCATTCCAAACTGAACGAGTCAGGCTTCCAGCTTCCTGAGCCAAGAAAGCCTGTGGGCCTATCCCATCCCCCAGACAAGGCAGCGCAGCGGTGAAAACAAAAACAAGAGAGCTCCCTCCTGAAGGCTCGCAGTGCCCCAACTGCTGGCACGCTCGGATGCATGCTGCGCATGAAGCCGGGAGAAAACCACATCTCGCTGCAAAAGGATTCTCACCTCGGAAAATATTGGAAGCACTGGTTTGTCTGCTCTCTCTATGTGATCCTGCGCTCAAAGGTTGTTTCACCTGCTGACTCGGCTTCAAGCCACATCCAAGCCATACGACACGCATTGCTCCATGTAAGGATAGGCTGCTCCTCCTTTCCTTCTGTTTGCTAGCCTTGGCATTTGAATGAGGATAGCTGGGGATCTGCTGGGGATCTGCCGTAGGTCTGCATTCCATGATATTTGATGCAAAGGCCTGGACCCATCCATGCTCCGTCCCTGAAGGAGTGTGAGATTCAGCCTTCAAGTTGCAGTTGACACAGCTTGAGGATGCTTGAGGAGCATTTGTGATGGAAACATATGGAAACTAACTGCGAAAATCGGTAAAGCAAAATCAAAGCCAGGTGGACACTCGTGCAAATATTGGAGAATCCAAGCTCAAGAGACACCTCAGAACATGAGATGAAAGCTCTGTTGGGGGTTCAACGGTTCGAGCAGTGATAAAGTCGATAAAGTGTTCATGCTGAAAGATCTGAAAGCCCGAGGAGACTGGCCGAAATGCATAGGCTGTTGCATTTCCTGCAGCGCATCGCCTCGGAGCACTTGAAGGAGACCGTAGGAGACCGTAGGAGACCAGCTTTACCCAGGGCAGGATGGGGAGAAGATCGCTGAGAATATCTGAGAATGCCGACGCGGCCACTTCTGCTGCAGTGGCATCGCAATCACTGTATGGCCTGGCACAGAGCCCAAAAAGAGCGACATGGAAGATTAAGAAATGAAATGAGAAGTGAATGAAAAAGCGAAAGAAAAATACAAGAAGCACCGGACGACTTCCATGAGTTTCATGTTTGACCTGCCTCACTATCAACATATTCAGTGCTGAAGACCCACTCAGCGGCAAAGGCCCTCGCCTAGGCGCTGCAAAACATTTTAGATATTTTTAGACCCTCAGCGGTTCCTGAGGCTGATGCAGCACCAAACGCAACCACCGGAGAGAGAGTGCCTGAGAACAACATGAAATCCACAACAGAAAGAGGCGTTGCAGGGAGATCCTCCGCAACATAAACCATGACAGCCATGACAAAGCATCACCGGATGCCAAGCGTTTGCACTGGCAGTTTTGAGAGACAGGCAGCCAGTCTCCAGTACCGGGCACTGCTAAATGCAGACGGCTCGGACAGGGTCTTGAGGATCACCTGACAAAAGCGAAAGCTGTGAAGATCTCTTAGAAAGATTCCCTTGCCAGCGCTTACCCGGCTTACCCTACACTGAAGATTTTTTGTGACATGCTCTTCACAGTTTCTGTATTGAGCTTCGTATCCTACTTATCGTGTGTGTGTGTGCGCCAGGCTTATCATCTTGCAGAATATCTTCTCTTGCGTTGCTAAACCCACTCGAAGTCGAAAGGAACTGTGAGAATGAATGTTCTGTGACCGTCGTGACCAATGATTCACACATCCACAAGTGGGGAGTTGCTTGGACCCTTACACCAGATCTAGAGTGACAAACGTTGGCAACCCAATCATTTTCATTCATTTTCTTTCTTCCTTGTCCTACACTTGTTCTATTTGGCAAAGGTCGACAGCAGCAAAAGGAGGAGGACGCAAGAAGTATTTTGTGGGCCTGATGAATCACCACATGGGTGAATGGCTGTAGATCCAAGCCATATCGCCCTTTGTTGATAGGCACTGCCTGGTCTGGATGGAAAGAACACGGATATGTTCAGCTAATTCAGCTACCGTTACAAAGAGAATTCCTCCAATGAGCAAAGCAGCTCGGCATGAGTGCTTTTGCCTCTATCCCGCCTGCAAGAATCGAAGGGCGCAAGCCAGCAATTCAATTGCCACAGCACCATCCTGCAGCAAAATGCAGGTGTGAATTGTGTGCCTCACAATGTGGCCTGAAGCAGCATATACCAATACATGCTGCTGTTTTCACCTTTTGGCCCAACTCCCCCTTTTACCTCAGGGATGGGCGACCCTTAAGGGCACCAGAGCCATAGGCTGCCGACTTGCAGCCCCGTTGTGCGTAAAGGCTGCAGCTGCTGTTAGGTGTTGCACTTCGTGTGGCAATCATCCTGGATCAGTTGGATACCGCACCCTGATCAACATTGGTAGCGGAGCCTACCAGGCTCCCTACCCAGCTCTACTACCACCACTTCATCCTGAACTTTAACTACATCGAGCCCAACGCTTCACTCCCACTACTTCGCTGTCGAGATCCTCACGCTCTTCGTGCTGTGCTGGCTTGGGCGACCTACATCCTGCAGCATGTCTTCTTCGAGCTTTCCTTCTTCGCCTTCACCTGGGGTGGACATCGTCAAGGACTCCTACATCCCAGTCTTCTCGAACAAGCCAGAGGACTACCGAGAATGGAGAGCCAGAATAGCTCTTTACCGACGGAAGATGGAGATTCAGAAGAAGAAGGAGGCATGCATCAACTTGATGACAAGCCTGACTGGCATAGCTTGGCGCCAGATAGAGCACTTGGTCGACAAGGCCTCCGAGGACAAGGATGGATTCGATCTGATCCTTCGACAATTGGATCAGACGTTCAAGTATGACGACCAAGTCGAGATGCCAAGAGCCTTTGAGAAGTTCTTCTACGGCACCTCACGCCGTGAAGGACAGACACTCCTGAACTATGTGGCCGAGCACCGCGAGGCATTGGCAGAACTGGAAAAGCATGGAATCTCCTTGCCCGACAAGGTTGCTGGCTGGGTACTACTTCGTCGAGCTGGCCTATCGCAAGAACAAAAGCAGCTTATACAAGGAAGAGCTCCTGACTATGCGCAGAAGGCCGTGACGGAGGCAATGTACTTCTTGCTTGGGCAGGACTTCAAGGGCAAGAGTGCTGACCGATCTTGGCGTGGCAAAGGCTATGGATCACCAAACCGTTGGCGAGGGCGACAACAAGGCTACATCACTGAGGACTTCTACGAGGCTGAGGATGACAACATGGTCTACGACGAGAACTTCGACGACACCGAGTTCGACGAGCCTTGGGATGATGCCTACTACGAGGACGACGAGTACGAGGAGCAGACCTATGCCGCCAACGATGAGGTGGATGTCTCCGACGAGACCTATTGGGAGGCTGAACAGAACTATGAAGATGCGTTTGCAACGTATCTTGATGCCCGTCGCCAGATGGCACACTTGAAAGCCTCTCGAGGATTTTTCCCGGTTGTGGCCCTGACGGATGGAGGTGGATCTGCTTCTGGTTCCCCGATGTCACAAGGCCCAAGACCTCCAAAGGCCAAAGGCCGTGGAAAATCCAAGTCCAATACCAAGTCCAAGAACAAGACCAGCACCTGGGTCAACAAGGGAGGACAGATTCCACAGCGAGCCAACGCCACGCGCTGTCTCAAATGTGGCCAAGTTGGACACTGGGCAGCTCATTGCCCCCAAAACTCACCGTCGAAGTCTACGACACGGCAGAGCCCTACTTCCTCTCCTACCTCAACATCTCCGTCGAAGAAGGCCAAGGCCAACGATGGATCTGCGATGATGGTGCGCGACATGGCCAAACAAGGACCTCGAGGAGTACCACACCTGGGCCCTGCTGGATGGTTTGGACTTCAAGATGGAGGTGCAAGCTCAGTTGTCTGTGGTCACGATGTCCTGATGCGCATCGTGGACTACATGCGTGGTCGTGGCCTCAGCCCTGACCGGTTCCTCTTCATGCCGACCAACAAGACTTTTGGTTTTGGAGGTGACGCTTCGAGACAAGCTGACTGGTCAGTCCGCTTACCAGTCTACATTGGTGGAAGGACTGGCTACATGGAATGCTTTGTGGTCGAAGGCAACACGCCGCTCTTGGTCGGAAGGCCGATCTTGCAGGCCTTGAAGCTGAAGATGGACTACGACACCAACAAGATGTCGATTGGTGATGGCCCCTGGACAACAGTCACCCAAGGTGAGAAGGGAGAATTCCTCCTGAGGTTGGACGACGGAGTCGAAAACGACCCTGATGGCAACAACGTGGACTTTGACTACGTGACTGACGAGACCTTCAAC
The DNA here is from genome assembly GCA_947184155.2 of Cladocopium goreaui. Classification (NCBI taxonomy): domain Eukaryota; class Dinophyceae; order Suessiales; family Symbiodiniaceae; genus Cladocopium; species Cladocopium goreaui. The sequence goes on along the minus strand of CAMXCT020000687.1, from coordinate 92,075 downwards.
GCCATCACCAACTACGAGGACCTTTCCGACTACATCGACATCCACGAGTACCTGGCCACCACCAACCGCGCTGGACCTGAGACTGCCTTCCAGATGGACGAGGACATCGACAAGATCGACCTCAACTTGTACGAGCCCGAGATTGCAGTTGGAGATGGCCCCTCCGAGGTGAGAAGACCCATCACCAGCAAACTGGTGAAATCCCTGAACATGAACTTCAACAAGTTCTCCAAGCAGAGAAGAACCGTGGTGGAACAAGCCTTGATAGCCCATGAGGCTGGACGCAAGGTCTTCTGGGAAGTCTACAGTGGCAGTGCAAACCTCAGCGCTGTCATGGCTGAAGCTGGCTGGGAAACTATGAGCTTTGACTACAACACCGGCTGGGACTTCACCCGAGCTGACCACCGACGAGATTTTTTGAAGCTGCTGGACGCGACATGTCCTGAGTTTGTATGGTTGGCCCCACCTTGCACGGTCTGGTCTTCTTTGCAGAACCTCAACATCGACACCCCGGAGAAGCAGATCGCCCTCCAGGCTGACCGAGACTATGAGGAGAACACTCACCTCAAGATGTGCAAACGTGCCTTTCAGAAACAACAACGAGAAGGCCGGCATGCCGGCTTGGAACAACCAAAGAATGCTCGCAGCTGGGGAACTCCCACACTGATGGCTGTGGATGGCCATGATGCCCTCTTTGACCAATGTGAATATGGCTGCGTCCTACCAGATGAGAATGGTGACTACGTCCCCATCAAGAAGAGCACCGCCCTGCGATGCACGGACATGGACATGGCCATGGAGTTGACTGCCCCTTGCCGAGGTGGACATGATCATCTCCCAATCGAGGGTACTTCCCCAGGGATTGGATCCCGAGCTGCTGCCGCTGGACAATACCAACTTCAAATGTGTTACCACTTCAAAGAGGCCATCGAGCGGATCTTCCAGTACAAGGGCGAGGACGCTTTTGGCTTCAACGAGTCCAACGACCCCGTTGCTGAGGAGATCGAGGCCGTTGAGTTGCCGGACAACATGGAAGAGAGCCCTGCGGATGAGCTTGAACAAGCACCAGCCAAAGGTGTCTTGAATCGACTGAATGATGAAGATTGGCAGAAGGCCAAAAGAACTGTGCTGCGGCTGCACCGCAACCTTGGACATCCGACGAAACACGAGCTCATCAGGCTGCTCAAGAATAAGAACGCTTCGAGCTCTGTGATTGAAGCTGCACACAAACACGAGTGCAGTCTATGTGACCTACATCGACGACCAACAGGTGTCCCGGTCTCCAGCATGCCGAAGGACGCCCAGTTCAATCACCGAGTTCAAGCAGATACCCTGTGGGCGACGATTCCTGGACAACGTCAACAGCAACCAGTGCTGATGATGTCTGACTGCACCACCCGCTTGCTGGCTGCTAGGCACTTGCGTGGTGGCGAGAAGACTGAAGAGTTCATCAAGCACTTGGAGCGTGCATGGATCCGCAACTTCGGACCAATGCGCATCCTGCAGGTGGACGAGCACAGAGCTTGGTCTTCGGATGCTATGCGACAATGGTGCACCGAGAACGGAGTACAACTCCAGATCAGCCCTGGCCAGTCCCATACCAGGCTGGCGATCTTGGAACGTCGCCACCAGGTGACACGCAGAGCCCTGAACCTCTTCCTGGACGGCAACCCGAGCATTGCAAGCTCGCCTGATGCGCTGATCACAGCGTTGAACTACGTGGTCCCCCAGATCAACAGAACACCAAATGTCTGTGGCTTCAGCCCTGTCCAATGGACCTTGGGATACACTCCCCACGTGCCAGGTTTGCTCATGGAAGAACAGAACCTGCATAACCCAGCGACGCTGGACCCTTCAGAAGCCTTCATGGAGAAGCTCAGGCTGAAGCAGCAGGCAGTGAAGGCCACTTCAGAGGCCGACATGGACCGCCGTCTACGGCGGGCCCTTCTACGGAAATTTATGGGCCAGCAGACGCTCTTGAACACGGGCGACCTCTGCTATTACTGGAGAGATGCCCCTGCAGGGTCAAATGCAAAGTTGAGGTGGCGTGGACCAGCCACTGTCATCATGCGTGAGACAGGTGTATCTGGCCCCAACTCCGACATCTACTGGCTTGGGCATGGGACGGTCCTACTTCGTGCGGCTCCAGAACATGTTAAAGCTGCACAAGCTGCCGTCGACCTCACTGAGAAGGCCACAGACCCCTTGGTCGTTGCAAAGGATGCCCTCCAACACATCAGAAATCGAGGTGTCACACACTATGTGGACTTGAGCAAGACCAACAAGAGACGACGTGACGAGGTGGACACCGATGAGGAGGAGGGAGAAGACGACAGAGACATGGATCCTTTGACAGTGCAAGACCTACCACCAGATCGATGGCAAATCAGTGACGATGGCAAGGTTTGGACACGGATCCACAACGTGCCCAGGCAGAAGCTCTATGTTCCTGCTGCCGAGATGGACATCCCGGTCCACCGCTTCAAGGATGAGCGCATCACCGATGTGAGGCGCGGTGGGCCCAATCCAGAACATCTACGATTCCGAGATGAGTGGCGACTACCTCATGCAGATCGCGCACTCCACTACACTTGGACTGGAACTACGACCTTCATCGTGGATGTGGACAACATGTCTGAGGGATATGCCCCTACGACGCCGCTGGATTCAGATCATGAAGGGGCTGGAGAACCTCCTGATGAAGAGCCCCCTTCTGGTTCCGCTGGACCTACAGGTCCTAGTGCTGTTCCTGGTTTGGCTTCCAAGGCAATGGCGAGACCGACTTCCTCTACTTCGACTCCTGGTCATCAACATCAAGCACTTCCTCCTGAAGATCGACGGGAAGCTCTCGCTCCTGGAGAAGAAGTACAAGATCTACCGGTATCACCAACGGTGCAGAGTGTGATGGAGCCAGAACCACTGGAAGAACCTGTTGTGCCTTCCCTGACGGAGTCACACCTTCCAGTACCACCTGATCAACAACGACTGTATCAAGCTCCTGCTGGTGGAGAAACCTTTGCTGCTCAACGAAGCCGATATGAACAGCAGGAATCCCTGCTCTTCAAGAAGCCTTCTGGCTATGGGCCTGCGAGAAATGCGCCTGAGAACAGGCCAACGCCCTACTCAGAGAGACCAGTTGGAGAGAACTCCAAAGAAACTTTTGAGTTTGCCTGCGATGTAGATGTTGTCCCAAAGGACATGGTGCTTCCATCTGGCTGGACTGTGGAAGATGGTTTTCTCCAACTTGGACAAGTTCAAGATGAATGGATCTTGGAAGGCAACTACCTGACCAAGCGCCACTATGGAGCTCGTGACTGCGAGTTCACTCCAACAGCGGAGAACTGCCCCATCGACCTGAAGTACCTGACCAAGCAGCGCATCACCAAGCTGTCGAATGGCCAGGTGATCCGCGACAAGTGGACGAGGAGCACACCGTGCACCAGACTTCAGGGCTACGATTGGACAGGCTATACCCGCTTCAAGATCCACACCTCTTGGAGACGACAAGCCTACAAGGACTTCTATGACAAGAGCCAGAACACCGAGACCATCTACATGCAGCAGCGAGCAGCTCAGTGAGCGATCAATGTCCCTTGCGGACAGACTGGCCTTTCTTGAGGCTAAGGAGAAAGAACTGAAGTCCTTCTTCGAAAACGATGTTTGGGTCTTCGACACCATGACCGAGGACAAACGCCCCCGCACGATACGTGCCAAGTTCATCCTGAACTGGAAGAAGGATGACAATGGTGGGCGCCGAGCCAAAGCTCGCCTGATCTGCCAAGGATTCAAGGATCCTGATGCTTTGAATGGATCACTGACAACGGCTTCACCGACTTTGACAAGATTGTCCAGAAGCCTGATCCTGAGCATCACCTCTATGCTGGGCTACACCCCCTTCACCGCCGACATCACGACCGCCTTCCTCCAAGGAAAGAAGTATGACCCCAACTCAGAGAGAGTTTTGTGGATCAAGCTTCCGAAAGAAGCTGAACAGATCCTGGGGCTCCAAGGAGATCATGGGCAGGTCATGAAGCTGACAAAGCCGATGTATGGTTTGGTGGATGCACCGAAAGCCTGGTTTGATGAAGCAGTCACCCGAATCCTGGAGACTGGCAAAGGTGCAATCATTCAACATCCGTTGGATAGCTGTCTTTTTCTGGCCTATGATCGACCGATTCAACTTGGTGCTGAAGATCAACAAGAGCCGAAGTTGCTGGCGATTTTTGGGATCCACGTGGACGACCTCTTCGGGGCCTACAACACTGAGGACCCGGCGACCCTGGAGATCATCAACAACCTGCAGAACGTCTTCAAGTTCCGCGAGTGGCACTCTGGGTCCGAGAAGGAGGAGCTCACGTACTGTGGAGCCCAAATCTCCAAAACTTCAGATGGCCATTGGAAGATCTTCCAAGGTGACTACTTCAAGCGGCAGAAGCCGATCACCATACCCAAGGAGCGCCAGAACAAGGACCTCCCTGTGACGGAGAATGAGCGCACCGCGCTGCGTGGCCTGCTGGGTGCACTAGCCTGGCCGGCTACCCAAACGGCACCACACCTTCAGGCAACCACAAGTTTGCTTGCTGGAGAGATAACCAGTGCAACAACAAAGACTTTGGAGTCAATGAATAAAGCACTGAGATATGCCAAGGCCAACTCTGACGTCGGCCTTGAATACAGGCACTTAGGTGGCAAGGACGAGGTGACCTTCATAGCCTTCTCCGACGCCTCCTTCGGATGCCGAAATGACCATTCGAGCCAAGGTGGTTTCATCCTCCTGATGGTCCACAAGGACGTTGCCAATGGAGCTGAAGGGCATTACAACGTCATCGACTGGCGATCGTGGAAGTTGGCCCGGATCGCTCGATCAACTTTGGCGGCAGAGAGTCAGGCCGCGAGCGAGGCAGCAGATTCACTGCTTTTTGCGAGCACCTTCTGGAACCTGATCTGGAAGCCGTGGCTACCTTTGGACCAGGTTGAGACGGCACGACTGGTACATGCTCCGAAGCTGGTTGTGGACGCCAAGGCCCTCTATGACTTGCTGGTCAAGCCTGAACTGCAAGCAACAAGTGGAACTGATAAAAGAACAACCATAGAAGTACTTGTCACCCAGGACAAGCTCTGTTGCTGCGGTGGAGCAACTATGTGGGTTTCATCTGAGAGACAGTACTCAGATGGGTTGACGAAGCAAAGCGCGGCCCAACTCCTGGCCGACAGACTACGAACCCATATGGTCAAGCTGACCAGTGACATCACCTTTGAAGCATCGAAGAAGAAGGACCCCAAGCTGCGAAGACAGAACGCCCTGATGTATGCCGAGAAGAAGCCCTCTCGAGCACTGGCTGCAATGTTTTCCATGTGTATGATGGCAACATGCAGCGCTGAGGAGATCGACATCCAGTACAACCCCAACCACTACTACTTCATCAACCTGAACTTCAACTTTGTCCCGATCCTCATCACCACGATCATGATCTTGCTCTTCGGCTACTGGTGGATGAGGGGCCATTTGGCCACATGGACTTTACCAACTACCTGGTGGAGAGCGACTGGCGAAGCTGAAGTCGAAAACTTCCAAGAAGCGAGTAGACCAGCTCCGACCTATGTGGATGCAGGTGTCGAAACTGACATCAGGATGGGTGATTTCGTGACCCAGATGGAGTATGTGCAATTGGTGGATAGCATTGAAGCTACACACATTCCTCGAGAAGAACACCAGAGGATGCTGGACGACCAGGAGACCAACTCCCGGCTCAATGCACACCACCGAGTCCAACGACCCATCTACTTCACCCAACATGGCAGATGCTGGCATGCAGAATATTTCTGCGTGAGGAGCCAAGCATCAACGAGGATCCACCAGAAAGAGTTCTGCACGCGATGTTGTCAGTCACTAGGCATTGCGCTGCCACCACAAGACTGGGAACGCGACCTTTGAAGACGACTGGTTGGACTGAGGCTCTTTTAGCCCAAGGGTTTCAACTTTTCTTTTCTCCACACTTTGACCAGTGTGAATTGTGTGCCTCACAATGTGGCCTGAAGCAGCATATACCAATACATGCTGCTGTTTTCACCTTTTGGCCCAACTCCCCCTTTTACCTCAGGGATGGGCGACCCTTAAGGGCACCAGAGCCATAGGCTGCCGACTTGCAGCCCCGTTGTGCGTAAAGGCTGCAGCTGCTGTTAGGTGTTGCACTTCGTGTGGCAATCATCCTGGATCAGTTGGATACCGCACCCTGATCAACAGCAGGTCTTGTAATTCGGAGCGTTTCTTTTAAAAAGACACAAAATTCAATTTAGATTGCACAGTCACTGCACTAAGGGCAGAACACAAGATTTTGGCTGCTCCAGGAATGGCACAAGGCTTGGCACCGCTGCCAGAACCGAGGATAGGATCATTCGACTTACCTTGGTGGCACGACGCCTCAAAACCTCAATACATCTCTGTAGTTCGTTGATTCTTCCTTGATCCTTCCTGGCTACTTCCTTCACATGTTGAAGAATCTTGGTGCTTAGCCTGTGGGGGAGGCAGGTCTAGATTTCCGAGCCTCAGAGCAAGACAGTGAACGCACAATGAACCAGCTTCCGCATTTCTGTGTCTGTGAGAAGCCGAGCATTTGACGCACCCAGACAGGCTGCTTTGACAGCGGGCTCGGGATGAGTCGAAAGCAGCTCAACCTTCCGTCTTGCACGGATTCTGTCAGAAGTCAAAGGCATCGAATAATAGAGAGCCCATTTGATTCTTGCCTTTCTGCCTGTCCTGACTAGAGACAAACTCCAACACTCAAGAGGAATTTGCTGGGTTTCTGGCTAAAATGTTTGCAGTGTTTTCTGCACGCCCCCATGGGTCACCCATGGAAGACGCCATGCCTCTCAGCCCAGAGCATGTCATGGACATTTCTGTATATAGCAAGATAATGCAAAATATCAAATATCACATGTTATCACATGTTCAAAGGAAGTTGGGAAGCAATACTTCCGAGTTACGGACAAATAGAATTCTGAGACTTGAAATGATGAAGGGTGGTATATCATCTAACAATATATAACAAAAGAATAAGAACCTATGCAGTTGACCTTGTTGAAGGGTGGTAGGTCACATAACAATACATAATGTAACAATACATAACAAAAGAATAAGAAGCTATGCAGTTGACCTTGATGAAGGGTGGTAGATCACATAACAATACATAATGTAACAATACATAACAAAAGAATAAGAAGCTATGCAGTTGACCTTGATGAAGGGTGGTAGATCACATAACAATACATAATGTAACAATACATAACAAAAGAATAAGAAGCTATGCAGTTGACCTTGATGAAGGGTGGTAGATCACATAACAATACATAATGTAACACTACATAACAAAAGAATAAGAAGCTGTGGAATTGACCTTGATGAAGGGTGGTAGATCACATGACAATACAGAACAAAAGAATAAGAAGCTATGACACAGGGTGGGTGAAGAACGGAAGTGATGTTGAAGGGGAGTGGTGACGAAGGGAAGTGGTGAGGAAGGGAAGTGGTGAAGAAGGGAAGTGGTGACGAAGGGAAGTGGTGAAGAAGGGAAGTGGTGAAGAAGGGAAGTGATGATGAAGGGGAGTGGTGACGAAGGGAAGTGGTGACGAAGGGAAGTGGTGACGAAGGGAAGTGGTGACGAAGGGAAGTGGTGAAGAAGGGCAAGTGGTGACGAAGGGAAGTGGTGAAGAAGGGAAGTGATGATGAAGGGAAGTGGTGAAGAAGGGAAGTGGTGACGAAGGGAAGCGGTGAAGAAGGGAAGTGATGATGAAGGGGAGTGGTGACGAAGGGAAGTGGTGAGGAAGGGAAGTGGTGACGAAGGGAAGCGGTGATGAAGGGAAGTGATGATGAAGGGGAGTGGTGACGAAGGGAAGTGGTGAGGAAGGGAGGTGGTGACGAAGGGAAGTGGAGAGGAAGGGAAGTGATGATGAAGGGGAGTGGCGAGGAAGGGAACTGGCAACCATGAAGGGGAGTGGTGCATGATGTTGCAAGGGCTCTGTTGTGGGGAGGAAGCCGGAGCACCAAACCTTGCGTTTTTCCGTGTAAAGTGGCTGCAGCCGACGATGAAAGGTACCTCGTCTGTGCGACGGGTGCGGCTGGGGTCGTTTCATGCGCGAATTGGTTCCTCCTATGTGTTTTGCAACGAGTGGTTGTGTCTGTGCGTGTAGTTCTATGCGATTCTTGAATCTTTGGTTGTGGATCGCATTGGAATGGCTGCATGAATGTTGCATGGGCTATCTTGTGGGGAGGAAGCCGGAGCACGAAACCTTGCGTTTTTCCGTGTAAAGTGGCTGCAGCCGACGATGAAAGGTACCTCGTCTGTGCGACGGGTGCGGCTGGGGTCGTTTTGTGCGCGAATTGTTCCTCCTATGTGTTTTGCAACGAGTGGTTGTGTCTGTGTGCGTAGTTCTATGCGGTTCTTGAAGCTGTGGTGGCAGATCGCATTGGAATGGCTGCATGAATGTTGCATGGGCTTTGTTGTGGGGAGGAAGCCGGAGCACGAAACCTTGTGTTTTTCCGTGTAAAGTGGCTGCAGCCGGCGATGAAAGGTACCTCGTGTGTGCGGCGGTTGCGGCTGCGGTCGTTTCATGCGCGAATTGGTTCCTCCTCTGTGTTCTGCAACGAGTGGTTGTGTTTGTCTGTGTAGTTCTATGCGTTTCTTGAATCTCTGGTTGTGGATCGCATTGGAATAGCTGCGTCAAGGTTGCATGGGCTACCTTGTGGGGAGGAAGCCGGAGCACGAAACCTTGTGTTTTTCCGTGTAAAGTGGCTGCAGGCGACGATGCAAGGTACCTCGTGTGTGCGGCGGGTGCGGCTGGGGTCGTTTCATGCGCGAATTGGTTCCTCCTCTGTGTTCTGCAACGAGTGGTTGTGTCTGTCTGCGTAGTTCTATGCGTTTCTTGAATCTCTGGTTGCGGATCGCATTGGAATGGCTGCGTCAAGGTTGCATGGGCTATCTTGTGGGGAGGAAGCCGGAGCACGAAACTTCACGAAACCTTGTGTTTTTCCGTATAAAGTGGCTGCAGCCGACGATGAAAGGTACCTTATGTGTGCGGCGGGTGCGGCTGGGGTCGTTTCATGCGCGAATTGGTTCCTCCTCTGTGTTCTGCAACGAGTAGTTGTGTTTGTCTGCGTAGTTCTATGCGTTTCTTGAATCTCTGGTTGTGGATCGCATTGGAATGGCTGCGTCAAGGTTGCATGGGCTACCTTGTGGGGAGGAAGCCGGAGCACGAAACCTTGTGTCTTTCCGTGTAAAGTGGCTGCAGGCGACGATGCAAGGTACCTCGTGTGTGCGGCGGGTGCGGCTGGGGTCGTTTCATGCGCGAATTGGTTCCTCCTCTGTGTTCTGCAACGAGTGGTTGTGTCTGTGTGCGTAGTTCTATGCGTTTCTTGAATCTCTGGTTGTGGATTCGCATGGTGGAATGGATGAGTACAAGTTGCAGGGTTACCTGTGGGGAGGATAGCGGAGCACGAAACCTGGTTTTTCCGTGTAAAGTGGATGCAGGCGACGCTGAAAGGTACTCGTGTGTGGGCGGGAGGGAGGCTGGGGTCTTTCAATGCGTGATCAAGGCATGATTGTTGCCAAGGATTCAGAGTGAGATGAAAAAGGGCCATGATCTGCATCGCGCTGGGTTCTGAGTTCTGCTTACTTCTGAAGTAAAGACGTGTAGCTTCAATGGTGTTTGATGCAAAAAAACAGTTTCTGTGTGATGCCAAGCAAAAAAAGGTATGGTAAAAAAGGGACACATGAGGAATTCAAAGTTTGTGAAGAAACTGGGGAATGCGAATCAGAACAGGATGGGTGCACTGGTTGTTGGATGTTTCCTGTTATGTGAACACTGTTTGCTCCACACTGCAACGATGTGTTTATGCATGATAGACTGAATGCCAGCATCGATGTCGTGTCTCTGGTTTGACGTGCTTGCAGCTGTTTGAAGTGATGGCTTCCAAGGATAAAGTTCATGAAAGCTTTGCTGACATATGAGAAGAGATGAGATGAGAAGAGATGAGCTGGGATAAGGTGAGAAGAGCTCAGATGAGATGAAGGGTGCAGTGTGAAGTGTGGGGCAAGAAGAGTGCAGTGTGAAGTGTGGAGTGTGAAGTATGAAGTGCGGAGTGTGAAGTGTGAAGTGTGGAGTGTGAAGTGTGGACTGTGAAGTGTGAAGTGTGGACTGTGAAGTGTGAAGTGTTGACTGCGAAGGGTGCAGTGTGAAGTGTGAAGTGTGGAGTGTGAAGCGTGAAGTGCGAAGTGGAGCTTCAAATGTGACATGTGATACAAGACACCAGTTTCGCAGAGTGCACGCACGCACGGGCTTGGCTGGCGCACGGCGCATGCAAGTTCTATAGATGAGAAAGGTCTTATATATATCTTTAAGGCAACTTCCGCCCCGCCTCGTGCGGGTACTACTGGTAAGACATCGTATTGCACGTTTCAGTCCGTTCCAGTAAACACAGAACATCAGAGAAGAATCGTGAACCCAGCCTGAGTTGAGGCTCTGCGCAATGGGCTGCACTGTTGGCTGCACAACCTTGGCTCAAAGGTGCCACCAAGAAGGGCTGCGCCAACAGGGGCCGTGCCAAAGGGTTGTTGCTGCGGGGTGCCATTGTGGTAGCCTCCACTTGAGGCCTAGGCGAGCAGTCGGCTGCCGCAGGCACCAGAAACCAAATGACCTGGCCAAACCGGTTCGAAATTTGAGGCATGGGCACTGCCAGAGACTCTTAGTCAAACTATGTCAAACTTAGTTTACTTGTTCTTTACTAAATCATGCCACAGCTGCAAAGTGCAACAGTCACAGCATCTGCTGAGAACGAAGTTCCGCCACCGTGCTGTGCAGGAGTTCTTGCCTCCGTTAGCTGGGCAGGGCACTGGGCAACTGAACTGCGGCTGCAATATCCACATATATCTGCCAACTATACGCCTATACGCCACACGGTTCGAGCACCAAGTGCTCTCGTTCAAGCCTGCTGCATCAGGGTGTCCAAGAGGAAACTCCAGTTGAACCACTGGTTGCTATGCGACCTGGTCTGCACTCCCAAAATGCTGAGAATGTAATGAGCACGCTTCTGAAGTCTGCAAACTGAGGTTCAGACAAAAGCTTTTGGCAAACGAGGCTTGCATTTTGCAAGGACCTCTCCAAGAGCAACAACGAACGAATCGACGAAACCACCAGACCTGGTTAAATTCACCACACACACAAACGAACAAACAAACAAACAAACACAAACACACACACACACTGGGCGAGCCACGCAAAAACAATATTTGGGATCCGTTCTCTCTGGAAGCGACAATTTTGTCAGGATATGGGTCGAAATGGCAATTGCGAACATGACCATTCGCACTGAGTAGTCTAGCAACCATTTGATCTGCGAACTACTGACAAGAACATTTGCAGTAAAAGTCATGACTGGAAAACGGATCAACAAGTACAAACATAAAATTTGGGAAGCAGTCCCTGCAAGCGTAGACTTCGAGGCTCCTACCCTCGACTGCAAATGGTAGCGATGAGGTCCAAAATCTCCGCATAAAGCATCGTGTTGTCCTTGAAGGTTGGCAAAGTAATCCAACTCCATCGCATATGCGTCGCATACTTATAATATCTGACGTATTATATTGTATTGAAATCTCAAGCAAGCAAGACTTTTCTCAATCGAACTGGGCTGCAGCACATGGCGTGCACCAGTCATTGTTCCAGCCACCCCCACCTTCAACAATGAATTCAAGCAGGTGACTTGCAAGTGCTTTTTATTCTGAGCATTGTTGATTTTGAATGGATACTGTGTCTGGCCTGCTGCATTCCTCCGCTTCCAACTGCGTTGTTACCTCAATGGTATGGGAGCAGAGCTGTGTGGGAATCCATGAAACCCTTTCTGTTCTTTTCCATTTTATCGGCTTTTGGATGCTTTTGGTGTTCTTCCTTGCTCAGCAAGACTATCATGAACATCTCCCCTCCAAGCCCTTGGCGCACTCCATTCCCGTTTGACCTGAGCTTTCAAAGGCTTGGCAATGCGAACCGCATGAGGTCTGCACAAGACAAAACTCTCTGAATGAGGCAAAAGCCAAGGATTGAAAGCTTCAGAAGAACGATTCAGTGACCTCACGAATGATGAATTGTTTGGAATGATCGAATGATCTGTCTGCAAACATGGCTGGAGCATGCCAAGACCATGACAAATGAAAGGAATCTGTGCATTGCAGGGCCACATCGCGGAATGCTTCGCATGCTTGAGGATGCACCCTGCACAAGCGATTCCTTGGCGACTCTGTGAATGGTTCGGATTCTCAACATCGTTTCGTCTTTGGCACTGCAATGTATGCCCACAATCTTAGGACAAGACAAAACCTGCAGGGCATAGATCTGCAAAGAGTCCGCAGCCAAGAGCCGCATCGACACTGCTTGCCTCTCAGTACTTGATCAATAGGGACATGTCTCTGAAATGCAAAAGGACTAAGCAAGAAAACTGGAGGCCCAAACGCTTCCAGTTTTTTGATAGCTGTCCAACGCCGTCCGACCTTGCGAGGTGTGCGCTGTCTCTGACAATTTTGGCATTTCTAAGCAATATAGTCACATGGGCAGGTTCCGCGCATGCACACGCACATACTGAATTTTGTTTGTTTGCCTGCATTTTTGTCTTCATTTGGTTGCTCAACGTCAAATAGCGCACCCAAGTCAACGTCTATGGCAATCCAATGTGTGCTTGTTTTGTCTGCGCGTCTATATCTATATCTATATCTATATCTATATCTGTCTGTCTGTCTGTCTGTCTGTCTGTCTGTCTGTCTGTATGTATGTATGTATGTAGTGAAGGGATGTATGATGTATGTATGTATGTATGTATGTGTGTGCCGTTTTTGAAGATGTAAAGTTTCTACATTCTTGCAGGGGGCAGCGGAATCGCCAGTTGTGGCCTCTGCCAACGAAGTTCCACACTCGATGATCAAGTAAATTTGCTTTTTTTTGTGTATATCCGTCGACCCCGGCCATCGCCAAGGCAGGGGCGGCGCCTGGGACCACCGCAGGTGTGGAGCCTGTTTTTGTTGGCTTTGCCACTACCTTGCCTTCCGCCAGCTCCGACAAGGCACCAAGGGCACAGTCACAGCATGTCACAGCCACATTGCACGCGTCAAACGCTACAACGCTCGCCAGGCCTCAAACCCTTAAAATGCCTAAAACCCTCCGCGGCAGCTTGGACCAGGCACTCAGGCCACACAGCCCTCTGTTGTTAAGGGCGTTTCAGCCTGCCGTTTGTCAAAGCCTTAACATGCCTCAAACCCTCCGCGGCAGCTTCGACCAGACACTCAGGCCACAGCCCTCTGTTGTTAAAGGTGTTCAAGCGTGCCGTTTGCCAGGCCTCACACCTTCACATGCCGCAACCGCTCCGCGGCAGCTTCGACCAGGCACTCCGGCCACAGCCCTCTGTTGTTAAGGGCGTTCAAGCGTGCCGTTTGCCAGGCGTCAAACCCTTAAAATACCAAAAACCCTCCGCGGCAGCTTGGACCAGGCACTCAGGCCACAGCCCTCTGTTGTTAAGGGCGTTTCAGCCTGCCGTTTGTCAAAGCCTTAACATGCCTCCGCGGCAGCTTCGACCAGATACTCAGGCCACAGCCCTCTGTTGTTAAAGGTGTTCAAGCGTGCCGTTTGCCAGGCCTCACACCTTCACATGCCGCAACCGCTCCGCGGCAGCTTCGACCAGGCACTCCGGCCACAGCCCTCTGTTGTTAAGGGCGTTCAAGCATGCCGTTTGCCAGGCCTCAAATGCCTAAAACGCTCCGCGGCAGCTTCGACCAGGCACTCAGGCCACTGCCCTCTGTTGTTAAGGGCATTCAAGCCTGCCGTTTGCCAGGCCTCAAATGTTAAAACGCTGCGCGGCTTCGACCAGGCACTCAGGCCACTGCCCTCTGTTGTTCAGGGCGTTCAAGCCTGCCGTTTGCCAGGCCTCAAATGCCTAAAACGCTGTGCGGCAGCTTCGAGTAGGCACTCAGGCCACTGCCCTCTGTTGTTAAGGGCGTTCAAGCCTGCCGTTTGCCAGGCCTCAAATGCCTAAAACGCTGCGCGGCGTTGTTAAGGGCGTTCAAGCCTGCCGTTTGCCAGGCCTCAAATGCCTAAAACGCTCCGCGGCAGCTTCGAGCAGGCACTCAGGCCACTGCCCTCTGTTGTTAAGGGCGTTCAAGCCTGCCGTTTGCCAGGCCTCAAATGCCTAAAACGCTCCGCGGCAGCTTCGACCAGGCACTCAGGCCACTGCCCTCTGTTGTTAAGGGCATTCAAGCCTGCCGTTTGCCAGGCCTCAAATGTTAAAACGCTGCGCGGCTTCGACCAGATACTCAGGCCACAGCCCTCTGTTGTTAAAGGTGTTCAAGCGTGCCGTTTGCCAGGCCTCACACCTTCACATGCCGCAACCGCTCCGCGGCAGCTGCAACCAGGCACTCAAGCCACTGCCCTCTGTTGGTAAGGGCGTTCAAGCCTGCCGTTTGCCAGGCCTCAAATGCCTAAAACGCTGCGCGGCAGCTTTGTACTCAGGCCACTGCCCTCTGTTGTTAAGGGCGTTCAAGCCTGC
>CAMXCT020000687.1:0-72500 GCA_947184155.2 Cladocopium goreaui | reverse complement strand
CCTATTATTGTGATTGATTTTGCGTTATGTTCGGCACGAAATTAGGTGGTGTTTTGCTGTTTCGGTTGTGTTTTACAAAAGGTGTCTGGCTGCTGGTTTCTTGCTTTATTATAGGTAGCAGCAGCAGTCAAAATTAGAGATCAAAATTGGACAAAATTGGATTTCTAGTAGGATTTCAGAAGGGACGTTTCGGCCCCCGAAAACTTAATATTGTGATTGATTTTCTGTCATGTTCGGCACGAAATTGGGTGGTGTTTTGCTGTTTCGGCTGTGTTTTAAAAAAGGTGTCTCGCTGCTGGTTTCTCGCTTTATTAGAGGCAGCAGCAGCAATCAAAATTAGAGATCAAATTTGACTAAAATTAGATTTCTATTGGACAAAATTGGATTTCTAGTAGGATTTCAGAAGGGACGTTTCGGCCCCCGAAAATCTATTATTGTGATTGATTTTGCGTTATGTTCGTCACGAAATTAGGTGGTGTTTTGCTGTTTCGGCTGTGTTTTAAAAAAGGTGTCTGGCTGCTGGTTTCTTGCTTTATTATAGGTAGCAGCAGCAGTCAAAATTAGATCAAAATTGGACAAAATTGGATTTCTAGTAGGATTTCAGAAGGGACGTTTCGGCCCCCGAAAACTTAATATTGTGATTGATTTTCCGTCATGTTCGGCACGAAATTGGGTGGTGTTTTGCTGTTTCGGCTGTGTTTTAAAAAAGGGGTCTGGCTGCTGGTTTCTCGCTTTATTAGAGGCAGCAGCAGCAATCAAAATTAGAGATCAAATTTGATTAAAATTAGATTTCTATTGGACAAAATTGGATTTCTAGTAGGAGTTCAGAAGGGACGTTTCGGCCCCCGAAAACCTAATATTTGGATTCGCACAGCAGCTCAACCTTTTATGCCATGCACGAAGGTTCTGCATCCTTGACAAGTCAGTCAAGGGACCTGATTCAAAAGCCCATGGCAGGGCAACACTACTTCTATGCAAAGCCCATGGCAGGGCAACCCTTTAGGAGCTTACAGCTCAGTGCCCATGGCAGGGTCACATTCAAGGTCCATGGCCTTACATTCAAGGTCCATGGCCTTACAGCTCAGTGCCCATGGCAGGGTCACATTCATTGAAAGCCAATGGCACGAAATAGCCAGCCAAAGGGTTCAACGCCCAGCTTTACGCTTTGTTCCCTTTCCCTTGGGGCGGGAGTGGAGGGAGCCGTAAAGCTGCCCCCAACACCATAAAAGCTTTCAACTAGCTACCTCATCCAATCAGTCGAAGCGACCATCTTGGATTCGCACAGCAGCTCAACCTTTTATGCCATGCACGAAGGTTCTGCATCCTTGACAAGTCAGTCAAGGGACCTGATTCAAAAGCCCATGGCAGGGCAACACTACTTCTATGCAAAGCCCATGGCAGGGCAACCCTTTAGGAGCTTACAGCTCAGTGCCCATGGCAGGGTCACATTCAAGGTCCATGGCCTTACATTCAAGGTCCATGGCCTTACAGCTCAGTGCCCATGGCAGGGTCACATTCATTGAAAGCCAATGGCACGAAATAGCCAGCCAAAGGGTTCAACGCCCAGCTTTACGCTTTGTTCCACGCTTCCCACTGTGGAAACAACAGTGCTCGTTGATGAATATCGACGAATAGCGAGCCACATTGAACTTAGCAGTCCAAGACATTTTCAGCCGAGGCAGCATCGATAAGCCATCAGCGATGTAAATACGGGCCACATTGGAATTTTTCCAACGTCCTCGGATCAACGTTCTTTCCATCAGGCCATGAGATTGCATCTCATAAGTGGCTCCTCCTCTACGGAGGCTGTAAGGCCTGAAATTCAAAGCTTGCAGATCCAAAGCTTCGAGTATCCTCCTAAAGAGGTCTCTGAAAGCAGACCCACTTCGGTCCCAACAGGGCGTGCGCTCAAAGCCCTGCGTACGTCTTAGGTCAACCATAGCTGCCACTGTCTCCAAGGTGAACCGGTCATGAATTGTGACACTTTCCCTGGTATTTTGCCTGACCCCACTTTTGCTTGACGGTATTGAAACCAACCCAACGGTCCTATCCTGAATAAAGTCACAAGGGCGGATCTGCAACAATTCCCCTGTCCTCATGAGACAGTGGAACCCAAGCAGCAAAAGTGCCGCCATGCAGAGTTCACAATGAGCAATGCAATAGCCAGCCATCCCCAGCACAATGTCCTGCGTCAAAGGCGGGGCACGGCACGGCACTTCGTAGCGGCGCCAGATTGAATAGAGGCGCCAGGACTTGGTGAGCTTCTTCTTGGTGAAGGGCTCAAAGTAGTGCAACCCGCTCAAAGCATCCCCAATAAGGTGCAGGGGGCATCCATCCTCAAATTCTGCCTGAATCCAGTCAGCGATGCTGTCATCCAGTTCTGCTTCTGAGCTGACAACCTCCAGAATGGGCTTCAGGCGCAAAACTGCATGGTGATACCTCTCCAACGTGGAGCGGGTGATACCTATGTCTTCTAGGACAATACTGACTCTGGCACGACGCCTGTCAGCCCGAGTGGCATGTCCTGCCCACTGATCACGATCGACTGTCATTATCAGTCGGATTCTCTGTTGATTCAATGTGCACCACAATGAGGTAGATGTCAAACGCCAATAGCAGCGCAGTCAACCGCGCCAGCAATGGCTTGAGCATGCGAGAGGACGTCCGACCCTTGGAGATAATGCTCATGCAAATATACGAGTCAGTTAAATGAAAGATTCTGCAATGACCCTCTTTAAGATGGGTAATCCTCCATTCCACTGCATGTATTATTGCTCTCATCTCCAATGCATTGATATGATCAGTTTTATCCCATCGGTAAGCGAACACCTTATCCCAGAGCCACCACCCTGCCGCCGCACTTTGGCGAGGGAAGCTCTTGGGATTGAGCAACATGCCACTTGCAATACGGACGTCGGAACCTGTGTGATTCACCCTTCTCAAAAGGCATCCGTGAATGGCAGAAACTGGGAGGTGCTTTTTCGTGGAACCATAAGCCAAACGCCTTTGCAGGGGGATTTTTACACCAATGTCACAACAAAACCCTGGTGCCATTCCCATACAGTTAAAGAGCGTGTCATAGTCGCTTATCTGTATCCAATCCTGGCAGAGCATGGCTGCCACGTAGGCAAAGGAAAAACAGCTGAAGCTATCACCAATTAGAGACTTGCGGAGATCCTCATACTCTTGGGGGGATTGCTTGATACCTCCTGCATTCATACAAAGCGAAGTGTGGTCAAACCCCAGGCCATGCAGAAGCTCTCTTTCTTGTGCATTAATCAAACGCCAGCGAGATCCTACCCACACAATAAATTGATCCTTGTATTGATATGGGGGGAACCGGAATTCGTCAGCAATCCATCTAAGACGTCCATCATGATTCACCCGATTCAACCCCGCTGGGCTAGGAGGGGGTTTGGCCCTTCTTATGCTTTTCATGCAAGTGGGCAAGATTGTCCCCTCAGCAAACCCGGGCCAAAGGGGCTCCAGCCACTGCGAAAGCTCAGGATACTCATGGGTGATTGTAACCTCATACCACCTGTCCTTTTCTTCCACAGTCACGCCATCCATGACCGCCAGGTCGGTGTTCAACCAGCAGTATCGGGGCCTATGCAAGGGCACCACATTACAAGGATCCAATCTCAGCGGTTTGACCCCTAAGATCGACGAGATCTCGTTCGATGCCCCCTCATCCATGCTGGCCACGTTCTCGATTGCAAACTTGACCTTGAAAAGGTATCCATATACTTTCCGGATATCCTTCAGAATACGCGGTATTTCAAAGAATAGGCCACTTGAGTCGCCTTCCAGATTCCTGCGTCCAACCTTGACCTTGCTGAGATCTACGCACGGGAATCCTCCCCACAAGTGGATTTCCTCCACCTGTGGGTAGAGATATCTCCACTGTCGAATTTCAGCCAAGGTGATGGACCTGACATCCCCGCATAGTTTCACATTAGGCCACCTTCGTCCGGTGACTCTGTTGGCCGGCGGATGCAGCTCATAGGATAGTGCCACACACGGGGTAACGCCACACAAATCATAGCAGCGAAAGGCACACCCCACCCCATTGAATAAGGACAGAACCAGCACCGGGATGATCTTTCCTCCTCCAAGGCCTGATCTGTCAATATCCGCAAACTCCATCCCAGCAGGGGTGAGGGCAGTGCTTTTTCCCACAGCACCTCCGGTCGAGCTTGCGTCACTGGCCGTAGTCACGCCACTGATCTCTGCCCGCAGGCTAGAATGGACCAAAAGGGCCGTGACACAGCACCCAAACAACTCACCCCTGACCTTAGCCTCAACGGTTGACCCAGAGGCTTGGCCAGAGATGTAGCTCCAGGTGTTGTCCAGCCAGACCATCGAAGGTCGGCGGAAAGCCATGCAGTGAACCCAGCGCCCTGCAATAACCTGAATCCATTTCTTCCGCAAGACTCCCTTGCCGATGACTACCAAAGTGCTCTGAATCAACCGCAGCAAGCGGTCAGGACCAGGCCCAATAGTACCTGCTTCCCCCTCCAGGTAGGCGCCCAGCTCGTTGACAGCCGGGGCCCCTGAGAGTCTCTTTTTGGCTGCAGACAGCACCCCAGCCTGAGTCCAGGCGTTTTCCAACTTGTCATGCAATTCCTTTCCGGCTACACCAACTCCGGGTCCAATACCCTTTTCCATTCCGCAAAAGTTGTCCAAATAGACATGATACCAGGGCTTCCCAGCCGCTCTGGCCAGGTCCAAGGTCTCCGTCATCCAAGCAGGCAGCGGCGATGTCCGCCGCACCTGGTGCAATGGAGGGAGCCTGCCCAGCACCGTAAGCTTCTCGGCCACCTCCTGCATCACGCTGACCGCTGAATGCCAGCCCATGGGAATCACGGCACAGCCCGGCCGATAAAGTGTCCCCGGCTGGAGTCCAAGGACATCGCCGGGAAAAGCCACATTGAAACTGAGCATCCGCGACCACCCAGGGGGGACCTTGAAGAGATAGAAAGCGGAAGACATATCACTTTGGAAAAAGGAAACCTGTTCATCAGCGTTCAGAACCAAGGATAGATACTGACAAATGGAAGGGAGGTCAGAAGTTGAACCCTCGAGCTGCCTGAAACAGGCATTTGAAGGTACCAAATTCATTATGGTGCGTTGGACTTCTTCGCCGTTTGACATAAAAGAATTTTTACCCACGGCAAACATTCCATTAAGCACTTTCTGACCATTCACTTCAAGGACATCCTCATCAGCGACCCAGGTGCAGATTCTTCTAGCAACCAACAACTTGAAGAAATCGAGGGACTCATCCACACGCACATGAACCTTTGCTTGCAACTTGACACCAGTTTTGGGGGCATCTACCAAGGACTCCTCAGGGTGTTCTAAAAACCAGCGCGTCCCTCCAGAAACAAGTCCCAAGACATCAATTGACCCACCATGTGATTCCGGGGGAAGGGCTTCAACAGCCGCACAAAACGAAATAACCTGCATTTTCGGCACTTCTTCCCCACTGTAGTTTACAAACCTGCTGGCTAGCTCTTTTTCTGCTTGCTGAGGCGACCGGTCAAGGCGGGTGTCTAAAGATAGCACTCTGGTGGTGCTGCGCCCGATGTTCTCAATGGCCTTCTCCTGAATGAGGGTTGGTTTCCTCTCAATGGCGGCACGGTCAAAGCCAGCCGTTCCATTCAACCCCAAAATGCCGAGGGCCGCCCAGACTTCAGCAGCTGTAATCCCCGCAAAATGCGAGGTGCAAAAGTCCGCCAGGCAGCTGAGTTGCGCCGCCTCACAAACCTTCGAAAACCGCCCCAAAGGAAGGGGAAAAAGGGGTCTTCTCCGTGAAGGAGTGACCCGGTGCATGGCATTGCTGGCCTTGGACTTTCCCATGACCATGTGCCTGACCGTAGCAGTCACCGTCCTCTCCATCTCCAACCTGTGAAAGTTAAAAAGGATCCAGCAGATGGCCCGGCCCAGCATCTCAAAATTATGACACCGGTCGGCCAAAAGTCGGAATGCAAAAACACCTTTCTCCAGGTGACGAGGCAAGGGCACGGCCTGCGCCAGCCCGGCCTGCAGTACCTGCAGCTCCGAATTCAGCCGGTGAAACTCATTCCCACCTTTCATTTCTTTGGTGGCTCCTCCTTGTTCTCCTTCCAGGGATTCTGCTCGCCCTTGCCTCCTGTCCATCCCTCCTTCTGGTTTCCTTTGCCTTTTCCCCGGCCTCCACGGCCCTTCACCTCGCCTTTCTTTCCTTTTTCTCTGTTGCCTCCAGCCTTGCCCCGGCCTCCCTGGCTCCACCAGCCGCCGCCCGGCGAGTATCCTTGACTCCTCATTACCAGGCGGCGATGTTTGTGGGCCTCTAACATCATGGCGGTGGTTGCCGAGGCCACAGGCTCCAGCGGGTAGAGCTCGAGGTGAGATGCCGTCGCCCACGACCCCTCGGTCAGGGCTGTGTGAACAGCCACGAACCGCGACGCCAGTGCGTCGGCCGTCTCGGGGAGCTTGCCCAACCTGAGAAGGTCTATCGACTGAGCTAATGCATATAGCTCTCTCAGTAGGGGCGAGGCCGGCGAGTGATAGGGCCTGATGAGCAGGGCGAAGTAGGTCGAGATTTTCACTCCCGACACTAACGACGCCTCCGCTCCCTCGGTCTCGAGGAGACTCGCCTGATCTAGCTGAGTCTGGGCTTGTCTGATCAGCATTTCCATCACTGATCCAGGCTCCTTCAGCGCTCTTCTTTTGAGCGGCGGCTCGCAACTGAGGTCGGAGTCGCTCTCGCTGGCAGGGCGTCTTCTTTTGGAATCGCCACTGCTGGAATCGCTGGAGCCACTTGAACCTGAGCTTCCGGGGCCGCCAGGATCGGGCTTGATCAGGCTCTGCTCCTCGACCGGGATCCTGCGGCTCTTCTTCTTCTTTTTCTTTTTCTTGTCCTTGCCACGTAGCAGGTCGAGGAGCTGTTGTGCTGCATCTCCCTTGCCCTTCTGCTTCTTCTTCTCGCGTCGCAGGCGGGCTTCTTGCGCCGATGTCTGCACGGCCTGGGCCAGCAGAGCTGACGCCGCCCCTCCCTTGGACGTCAACTTCTTCGTCAAGGACCCGATACCAGAAGCGCTTGAAGCCTCCGGGGGAAGGACTCCGAGGGGCGTCTGATGGCGTGGCGACAGTGATGTCCCAGTCACCAGCCGTGACTTCTCCACCACAGACTCGGACTGCTCTTGATCGGGTCCACCACTCACACCCTTGACGCGAGGGGCACGGGTCGCCCCAGCCCCGTCGCCAAGGATGCGGCGCTTGGTACGTTGAAGAAGCTCTCGAAGGTGTGAAGGGCTTTCTTCTCCAGACTCCAGCTCCGCAGGTCCTTCTTCCCCGTCGGAAGGCACTCGAATAACCGGGACTGGTCCCTTGTTTTTCCCTGGCGCTTTGTCGCCCTTGGGTTTGGGACGGGCCCGGAGGGCTGATTTGCGCTCTGAAGGGGCAGCCACTTGAGCCGCCGCCTCCATGCCACGCAGGATAGCCTTTCCCGCTGCGGTAATGTAATCTGCCCGAAAAGACTCCAGAGTCCAAAGCCTGATCTTTGCAGCATGTACCACATATACCTCGGTCTGAGTGCATGGGTCTTCTGGGCAAAGATGAACACCCCCATCTTGCAGAAGTCGATCGACCTCGTCTGCACAGTCTGGAACTTCGCATCCGAGGAGGCTTCCTAGGACCATGAACCCTTCCTGGGGGTTTCCGGAGACTCCCACCACATTCATAGCAAACCAGCCCTCGTGTCCAATGGCAACTGAACTGTTGTGAAGAGCAACTTCTAGAATGCTCCCCACTGGGATTTGCAGGCGGCTCCAAGCAGGCGACCGACTGTCCACCTCGGCGCCAATCTCGACGCCAAACTGAACAGAAGGCGCCTCCTTTTCCTCCTTCTTCTTTCTGGGCGCCATTGCTTCGCTTAAGGGGGCGAAGGGGCCCTGTCCCAGAACGAATCTGGGGGTCTATAATGAAACTTTCTAAACGGGTCTTCCGCCGCTTTGTGGTATTGCTGATGCTTGCTGCCAGCTCTGTGTGTTCTCTTTCCCGATTTGTTCTTGTTCTTCTTTTTGTGCTTTCTAGACCGGCCTCCTTCTTCCTCTGGATGATGGGCTCGGTGCTGATGATGGGCTCCTCTGTCTCGACGACTGCGAGACCGCCTCGATCGGTGATCTTCGTCGTGTGGTCTCTCCGTCTGGTGATGGCTAGCACGGGAATGGGCGCGATAATGCTCAGCCTCGTCCCTGCTATGCTCCCGGTCCCGGCGAGGTGAATACCGCCGATAAGACTCACGATCCGGACTCTTGTGGTGACCACTTGCTGTTCGAGGGACTTCCGTGTCCTCCTCTTTGCCACGCGACCTTGCGTTCTCCTTTGAAGAGGCGCGACTGTAGTCAGCCTCCTTCTCAGGGGAATGCTCCCGTGACAGGGGACCTTCAAGCTCTTCGCCTCTTCTTTCGGCGTGTCCTGACGACCGCCGGCGAGGGAGATCTTCTCGAGGATCTGCTCGTGCCTTTGGAACTGCCGTCAAGCCTGGGGGCTGCGATTTCTTCTCGGCCGCCTCGGCTTCAGACGGGCCGTCAGTGGCGTCTGTGTACTCGGAGTCCTCAGCCTCTTCCTCCTTGACTGTCCGCAGGGGCGCTGCCGCCTCCCGGGATGCTGGCTCAGCCGGAGGAGGCTTCGAGGCCTCAGGCCGGTCAGGTGCAGGAGGAGGGGCCTCGGCACGAGCTGGCGAAGAGGCCCGAACACGGCCCCCGCCTGCTATGCCCAGGCGTCGCAGCGCTCGCACTTGTCTGGTCGCGCTCACCAACAAGTCCTGGGCCAAGGCACGGGTGCCAGCCTGACCCCAGGCAAGTCGGAGCTCGCCAGACAGTGCCTCAAGCGCAGTGCAGCCTAGGCACCAAGTGTCAGCCAGGTGAGGGTCACCCTGGCCGCACTTATTACACCTCTTACTCATTTACTACCTTGAGCCGTAAAGCTGCCCCCAACACCATAAAAGCTTTCAACTAGCTACCTCATCCAATCAGTCGAAGCGACCATCTGTGATTGATTTTCCGTCATGTTCGGCACGAAATTGGGTGGTGTTTTGCTGTTTCGGCTGTGTTTTAAAAAAGGTGTCTGGCTGCTGGTTTCTTGCTTTATTAGAGGTAGCAGCAGCAATCAAAATTAGCGATCAAATTTGACTAAAATTAGATTTCTATTGGACAAAATTGGATTTCTAGTAGGATTTCAGAAGGGACGTTTCGGCCCCCGAAAACCTATTATTGTGATTGATTTTGCGTTATGTTCGGCACGAAATTACGTGGTGTTTTGCTGTTTCGGCTGTGTTTTACAAAAGGTGTCTGGCTGCTGGTTTCTTGCTTTATTATAGGTAGCAGCAGCAGTCAAAATTAGAGATCAAAATTGGACAAAATTGGATTCTAGTAGGATTTCAGAAGGGACGTTTCGGCCCCCGAAAACTTAATATTGTGATTGATTTTCCGTCATGTTCGGCACGAAATTGGGTGGTGTTTGCTGTTTCGGCTGTGTTTTAAAAAAGGTGTCTGGCTGCTGGTTTCTCGCTTTATTAGAGGCAACAGCAGCAACAAACAGTGGTATAAACATTGGTCGAAAACTATAAACATTGGTATATTATTGTGATTGATTTTGCGTCATGTTCGGCACGAAATTAGGTGTCTGGCTGCTGGTTTCTTACTTTATTAGAGGCAGTAGCAGCAATCAAAATTAGAGATCAAATTGGACAAAATTAGATTTCTATTGGACAAAGTTGGATTTCTAGTAGGATTTCAGAAGGGACGTTTCGGCCCCCGAAAACCTATTCTTGTGATTGATTTTGCGTCATGTTCGGCAGGAAATTAGGTGGTGTTTTGCTGTTTCGGCTGTGCTTTAAAAAAGGTGTCTGGCTGCTGGTTTCTTGCTTTATTATAGGCAGCAGCAGCAGTCAAAATTAGAGATCAAAATTGGACAAAATTGGATTTCTAGTAGGAGTTCAGAAGGGACGTTTCGGCCCCCGAAAACCTAATATTGTGATTGATTTTCCGTCATGTTCGGCACGTAATTGGGTGGTGTTTTGCTGTTTCGGCTGTGTTTTAAAAAAGGTGTCTGGCTGCTGGTTTCTTGCTTTATTAGAGGTGGCAGCAGCAATCAAAATTAGCGATCAATCAAATTTGACTAAAATTAGATTTCTATTGGACAAAATTGGATTTCTAGTAGGATTTCAGAAGGGACGTTTCGGCCCCCGAAAACCTATTATTGTGATTGATTTTGCGTTATGTTCGGCACGAAATTAGGTGGTGTTTTGCTGTTTCGGTTGTGTTTTACAAAAGGTGTCTGGCTGCTGGTTTCTTGCTTGTGATAATGCATTTGCCAAAGTTTCTCGTCACACAGCTTGCCTGTTTCACCAGCAATCCCCGATTCTTTACCGGGGTCGGCGGCAGGGGCGGCAGCCCTTAAATCCGGCGACGCCTCGCCGTGTCGTGTGGGGAAGCTAAGCATAGCTTTAGCTACCCGGGGGCGCGCCCCTGCCGCCGACCCTCCCCAGAAATCCTTTAGCCTGGTGGGGTTTTCACGTTTTTCGGGGTCTGGGGTGGACAAAAAGATGGTAAAATTTGAAGATGCGTTTTGGAGGTCCCAAAAATCGGAAAAAAGTACCGTTTTGACACATTTTTCGGACGATTTTTCGCTTTTCGGAAGTCACAAAATGCTGTAAATTACAACATTTTTGCGTTTTACCGTCGTTGGCGGGAGCCATGCAAAAACGCAGAAAATGCTGTAAATACCAGTACTTTTTGGACCCGAGATGCACAAAACACTGCAAATACCAGTGTTTTTGAAAGCCAAGCAAAAAAACATTGTAAATTACAGCATTTTTGGCGGGTTGATCGCAAAAAATGCTGGTATTTACAATGTTTCTGCAATTTCAAGCAACGTGGAAGGCACGAAACACTGTAAATAGCGGTGTTTTGGCAACTTTTGGACGCCGAAACGCTGGTATTTACGCAGTTTTTTGCTTGTGACGGGGCCACTCCCCTGTAAATTACAGCATTTTTTGCACTTTTTGAACCGATTTTTTGTCTTGATGAATGCAAAAAACGCTGGTATTTACACGTTTTTCAAAAAATCGAAGATCGTGATGTGAACGAAACTCTGTAAATAAGAGTGTTTTAGCCACTTTCGGGGACTAAAACTGTGGTATTTACACGGGTTCTTACCATCTCACAGCACAAAATGCTGTAAATTACAACACTAGGCATAGGCCATAGGCCAACATAGCCTCAAGATGGGCCAACATAGCCCCAAGATGGGCCAACATAGCCAGGCCGCCGACCCTCAGCATGTCATGTTCGCAAGTTCAGATGACATCCCCCTCTCTCTTTCCCTCCCCCGACCCTACCGGCGTCGCCCGGCGTCGCCGGTGTGCGAAGCTCTACAATAATCTCCTTAGAATGTGTGTCTGTGTGTGGTTTGTCTCTCGGTCTCTGGGTGTGTGCCTGTGTGCCTTTGTGTGTGTGTGTGTTTGTTCGTGCCTGTGCATTTCTTTGTCTGCCTCGAACTCAAATTGATTTTAGGGCATGGCCGGAAGCAAAGCTCGCTGTAAAAGTTCGTTCAAGCAGCGCAAAACCAGAGACCCAGAGCCTCAGTCAGGACATTTCGGAGGTTTCAGGTTTGCATTCATATTGTGACTCCTTGGAAAAATGTCCGAGTTACGAGTTACCCTTCAAAGTTTAGAGGGAGTGACATCTTTTTGCAATTTGCAAGCTCTTCAGGGCAGCAGAAACTGTGCTCATCACACGTATCTGGCACGGAAACGCCCGACATGAGTACCTCGTCCACTGCGAGCTGTCTAGACTGTCCACTTAGCAAGATTTAAGCTTCGCCAATTCCCGCCTCATGCAGGATAAAGTGGAAAATGTGCCACCGCACATAGCCACCCCGAAGTGCATGATCCTCAGTCCCAGAACGGCTGCAAACAGTTAAACTCTCAGAAAATCCTCAGGTTGCAGCATCTTCAAGAAGGACTCCGCTTATTGCGAAGCAAAGGAATTGACCTCACATCACACCAATACGGAGCCAACAAGATAAGATCAAGCAGGGAGAAATGGAACATTCCGGCCACCGCGACATACTCAAATCTTTGACTTTTGTCCCAGACCCAGCTGGCTTTCTTCATTCCAGTAGCTCCCTGCGCGTAATTTCTGACCTAGGAGCAGTTTACAACTAAACTCCCACTGTAGAAGTGCGAGGAAGACAGGAGGGCAAGGTGCTGATTCAAAAGCGTATAAGTTGACGCAATACCGAGTGAATTGACTCAATTGACCATTGCCGAAAAGTGGAAGCAGAGAAAGCAGAGGAAGCAGAGGAAGCAGAGGAAGCAGAGGAAGCAGAACATGGCTCCAGAGACCTGAGCCATCTTAAGCCTTGGCAGCACTGTCACTAATGAAAGGTCCTGGCCAAAAGGACCCGAGAGCAGGTTTCCACTCGTTGCAGAAAGCTCCTACCAGGCAACCGGTTCAACTGCACTTGACCTCCCAGGACAGCAAGTTGGAGTTTGCTCCAAACCTTAAATCAACATCAATCAATCATTTAGATCAGTTCAATCACTTGTGTCTATGTCTGTCTATGTGCCTGTGTCACCAGTGTGTCTGTGTGCGTGTGTGTGTGTGTGTGTGTGTGTGTGTGTGTGTGTGTGTGTGTGTGTGTGTGTGTGTGTGTGTGTTTTTCCTACCCCATAACACCTTTGTCGTGTCAGCAGGCGAGCCCAGCAACAGCGTTTTGCTGCCGGCCTCCCCACAGCAGATTTGGACGTCCGCTGCCATGGGGAGGTCTTCACACTAGTCTATCCCTAAGGATTACATTGGAGAAATGAAATGGTGAAAAATCCGCATAATCCCCAAGTAGTTGTTAGTGGACAGCTGACACACCAAAATCAAAAAGAAGAAAGTGAAAAGGTCTCTCTCAGCCGCTGCCGCCAGTCAGCTGCAATTGCAAGGGTGCACTGCCGCAGGACTCCAAATCCAGCAGCTGCCAGCGCAAGAATTGCAAGAAGCTCCAGCAGCCCAATGAAGGCAGCGCCATTAGTGCATGCAAGTGGCTTGCTGTCATACATGAAAGTGTGCAAGAGGTTCAAAAGCACTGCAAAACGCTGTGAAGCTCAAGCTCTTTCACCATCGTGAAGTCAACATCGGATTGCGCTCGGTCTGAACCATCGGGATCTGGTCTCCAGCTTCTGTCATCGTCCTGACATTGCGCATTGTGGGTCGAACCAACCAATACATGCAGCTGTTGCGGCAAACGTATGTTGGCAATTCCTGGACTTTGGTTGGAAGTGCATCATCGTCGTACAGCAACCATTGACCTTGATACCTTAAGCCTGCTCGATAGTGTCCAGTGAAGGGAGAATCCCCTAAATGAAAGATCACAGCGCACAGCTCAAAGGTGTCCATGGAAATGTCTCCCTCCGCACTGCTGAAACATGGTACCACAACTCGATTGTTCAAACATTGGATTGCTTGCAAACATTTGGAATGTGAAAGGTCATGTCGATCAACAGCAAGGATGAGCTGGTGACCAACCTCCGTAACTGCTCGGCAAAGACCTAGTGCATCGTGCCAGGCATGGATGAGATCTTGCAGTTGACATGAATCTGTGCCGAAATCACTAAATTGAAGTTTGATCGGTGAAAACTGAGAACCTTTTTCGTGAGCCAAGTGCACCGAGTCCACTCCATCTGCAAAGGATGGACGATTGTCCCAGCTGCAATTGAGAAATCTCGGTCTGGTAAAATTGAGAAGATATGAACAGAATTCTGAGGCGTCTTGTTGCTGTCCAAGAAATCTCTCAATTGACCATTCCCCAGTTAACAACCAACCAAAAGGGCCATGTCGCATCAAATCCAACGGTATCAGACTGTTGGAAACTACATTTCTCATCAACTCAAATCCACTGTGCCACAACTCATAGACGAAACCGCCTGACAAAAGCATCAGCCAAGCAAGGCTCGCAACCACAGAGTTTGCCGCACATGCTTTTCCTGTAGGGTTTCTGAAAAGGCGCACAACGCCATACCTCACATGGCTTTCTGAAGTTGAACTGCCAGCGGCTGTCGGGCCAATGTCTTCGGCTTCAATCTCACCTGAATGAGTTGCCAAATGGCGTGATGTGAAAGAGCTGCCAATTGTTGCTGAAGCTCCGGACTGTTGCGAAGGGAGAGAGTCCACAACCACGGCACCGGCTGCTGAATCTGCTCCTCGTCCTGCTGCCTCTTGAGGGCGTGAAAACGTAATGTCACACTGCTGTCGGCCATCAGCCTCACAATGCTGCAAACGTTCTTGTATGCCACTGCGATCGGAATGCCAGGTGCCTCCGTCGGCTGCAAACATCTGTGTTGATGGTTCCAACGGAGGAACGGCATGGTGCGATCTTGATTGTTGACCACCAAATGGTACTGGACACAATCCTTGAACAAATCCTCCGTCGGTTTGGCCTCCATGAGGATCTTGGTGCGCGCCTCCAAGGTCTGCATCATGGTGAGCGCCAGGAGGTGCCTCAAAGGCATCGTGCGCACGTGGCTGTCTTGGTGCCAGGAGCGACTCACTTGGAGGAGTTGAGGAAGGATGCTCCCTGTGCCCGGGTTCAGATGTAACATGAACTCCGATTCTTGGAGTAACACGTTGATTGTCCTCGTGTCGAATCACGAGTTTCGTCAACTTGACCAGCAATTCCGACGGCACTGTGGCCTTGTGCTGAGCTTTGGACTTGTTGTCCTTCTTCCTGGATTGCTCTGGCCGAGGCCGTTTGTTGCTGCCGGCTGGTTCTCCATCGATTCCAAGAGCCTTCATCTGTTCTTTGTTCAGCAAAGGGCCCCAAATCTTGTTTGCTGCATCGATCCCCTCTGTGTCCTCTAATCCCGTATCCATTGGTCAAAAAGATGGCGAGGTTCAGGAGAGAAAGGCACGGTTGGTCGTGTTGCTGTCTACCACAAAAATCACACGGCATAGGACAGTTCAAAATCAATCTGTGATAACACATCAGTGCCAGCATCTGGAAATGATTGTGCATGCTATGCAAATGCTCTGTGAACTTTTGTGGCAGGAAGAAACACTTTGAGCAAAGAAGACACCGGTGGTTGACGGTTGTGGCAATCAATGGATCCTTCAACATCACAAGGCCGCTCTGTGCCAGAAGATCAATTGAAAGCCCAAAAGTATCTGAGGTGTCGGCATTGAACTGCCACAACTTTAATTCTTCCTGTCGTTGTGCCGCTGCAATGGCCTCATGAGTCGGCCAAATCAGAGGCTGCAGAGAGGGTTTCGACCAGACCGGAATCATCAGCAGGATGGCAAATTGAATCACAAGTGGACAGCGGACCAAATGCTCCTCTGGATATTCAATCAAATCATCTCCCTCAAGACGACATGGGAGCACAGTGCCGCACCACTCGCATTGGCCACCTGCAGTCATCAGCTGTGCAAAGACAGCGCAAAGTTGGTAGGTCAAAAATCTGAGTCGATCATCTGTTTGACCATGGATTGCAACCAGATGAGCCAGGAGCCTGTCAAAGGGGATCTCCTCCTGACAAAAGAGGCAGTTGTTGCACAACATTTTCTGCAGTGTGGAATCGTCCCAAATCTGGTGAAAATTTCGAGTCATCAAGGCCATGGTCACCTTTTGCAAGGTCTGCAGGGGCAGCAGGGGCTCCAGCACTGCAGATAGTTCCACTGAGGAGAAGGTCCATGGCAAGATCAATTGCCAATTGTAATCAACTGCAACCATCGCAAGTTGACTCAAACTCACGCATTCATGAAGGGCCTCACCCCAGCCGCAGCTGGGGTTACAAAAGCAACCCAAGTCCATGAACAATGCCCATTGCAGCAATTCCTTAATGTGGAGCGTCTCCTGCAGGATTGCGGCATGTTGTTCATGAAGATGCAAGTGTAATTGTGCTGCGGTGCCAAAACGTTGCCCACATAATTGACAGCTGGTTGTGAGTGAAAAACGCACTTGCCGTTTCTTGTACAAGAGTTTCACATGCCCATTCCACAGCAAGGGCTCGATTTGCTCTGCCAGGCTCATCATCATGTCTGGAGGCAAAGATGGCGATGAAGGTGCTTGCTCTCGCTCCAACTCAATCCTCAACAGAATGAACTGCAAGTAAAGAGTGCAAATATGCTTGCTATGCATCTGAGGTTGACAAAGACATCCATGAAGCGGTTTGTACAAATTGTCCAAGAGAATAGCACGTTTTTCGCACTCATGCCATTCAGATGAATGATTGTGTTTGAAATGACGAGTCAGTTCCTGTCTTCTGGTGAACTGACGATTGCAAGTGACACACCTTGTCGCCAGAAACTGTTGTACTTCAGCCAGCTGCAGCAGATCTTCACAACGATTGTTTTGGACAGCCTCGTGCAGTTGACAATGAATGTCAATGATGTTGGCATCCACGCTGGTGCAGTCCTCCGTGGCACGATGGTACTCCTTCATGTGCTTCTGCAGGCCATGCTTCGTGGTGTAAGCCTTGAAACAAACTGGACAAGTGATGGCTTCAGTTGGCCCAGTCTGTGGAACTTCCAGACCCTCACGTGTGAGTAGCATTGCCATCTGCCGCACCAGTATGCATTTGTGGTACTGTTTGAAGGCAATTCCACAAAGAGGACATGGAGAGGGCAGGGAGAAGGCTTGGAGCAGTGAGACATTATGTCCTTCATGACGTCTGAAGAGATCCCCATGCATGGTCTGAAAATGGGTCAACAATCCTCTCGGTGTGATACAGAAATGCTGACATAGACTGCATCTCGTGTGAAAATAAGCAAGCAGTTCCGGCTTCTGAACCAAGGCCTGCAGCAAATTGCTGTTGGCAAATTGCAGAAGTTCCTGAACGCGGAGTCTGTGTTCAACTTCTTCAACTGGGTCCTCACCGGAGTCTGCTGGCTCCTGTCGTGTTGAATCGCACACAAATTTCACATGATATTGAAAGCGTGTCCATGTTGTGAAACGTTGACCACATCTGAAACAAGTTGGGAGTCCCTCACGTTCATCATAAGAATGGCATTGTCTAAAGGCACCTGTTCTGGCTCCATGTTCCAGGGTCAAGTGCCTACGCAAGGCTGCTCTTGAAACAAAAATCATGCTGCATAGGTGGCATTCTAGTTGAGAGTCTGGCTCCGGTACATCAAAGTGATGCCAGCGTGCTCGCAAGCGACTCCACTCCGCCAAAATCACCTGTTGTCGTTCAGCATATTTGATGATGGGAAACGTCCATAAGATGTCATTGTCTGCCAATGTGACCCTTCGTTGAGCTTCCCGCTGTTCAGCTTGCTTGCAAAATTGAAGCAGCAGCTCCAGGGGATCAGCGATGTTGTGCAGGGTCAGAAACTCTTGATGTGTTGTATGTTGTAAATGCGTTGGAGCTTTACAGATACGTCTCAAGTGTTTGAAGCAGGCAATATCAAAGAGCCTAATTGATGAGGCATGGAACCCAATTGGTATAAGACTGTATCTAATGCAAGCAAAAGTGCATTGTCTCCAGACTTTGACTTTCTGGGTGATGTTGAATCCTTTTTGTGAGTGCAACCATCGGGTAAGTTGTTGGCTAGTTTTGTCACCTGCCTTGATCCTTGACAGCATGGTTTGTCGTTCAAAGTTGTAGTAACTAACCGTGGCACCAAGATATTGAATGTGTTTCACCAACTTGATAAAAGTGAAGGATCCATTGCTTCGAGGTATGCGCAGCCATGCACCCCCACGTCTTCCACGTTTGACAAATAATCGTTGTGCACATGGTGACATCGGTCCCACTAGGCGCAACATTGCTGTTGTTTTCTCCAGATTGACAGTCATTGCAAAAGACTCCAGCACATCTAAGGTCCTGCCCAAAAACAAAATCAGTTGTTGAAGCTCAGCAATGGAGTGCACTGCCTGATGAAAGCAACCATCATCGGCAAAAAGTGTAATGCAATGGAGCATCCAATCAGTGCTTGTCTGTTCAGCAATGGATAGTAAGATCAATGCCGCCTGTGCTGTCCATAGGCATGGTGCCGCTTTGCACCCCTGCCTGATGCCACGTTTGGTGCTGAAATCTCGATGGCATTGTCGATACTCGAAATGAAAACTGGTACGACTATAAAGGGATTTCAAAAAGTTCAATAGATCTGAGGAGATGCCAAGCTTTGCCAAACCTGTGAACAACTGGGATCGTCGCACTGCGTCAAAGGCCTTGGATAGGTCCAGACTTAGAAGAAGACCACCGCCAAGAGCACCTGGCAAAGTCCCAGTGGATTGTTGATGCACTGCAAACTTGAAGGTGTCAATACAATCCC
Source organism: Cladocopium goreaui (assembly GCA_947184155.2). Classification (NCBI taxonomy): domain Eukaryota; class Dinophyceae; order Suessiales; family Symbiodiniaceae; genus Cladocopium; species Cladocopium goreaui. The sequence goes on along the minus strand of CAMXCT020000687.1, from coordinate 54,186 downwards.
GGACCTCCAAACAATGTAGGGCAATGCGATGCAGGGCATCATCACACCCACGGCCTGGAACGTAAGCGAATTGGGGTAATCCCCGCAAATTTGGCCACAGTTGTTCATGCAATTGTCGTGATAAACAGCCCATCAGTACCTTGCCGCATGGTTCCAACAGGGCAATAGGTCGAAGGTCCTGCGGTCTCTGAGTTCTTGACTTTGTCTTTGATAGGAAACACAAGTGTCCTTGACTCCATGACGCCGGCAAACTGGCTGCCTGGCCACATTCCCAAAAATAGGAATCCAAATGACAGGAGATTGGTGCAGCAGTCCACCTCCAAAAGGGAGCTGGTGCAAATCGTGGGTCAAGTGCCTTTGCAAGAGGTAATTGTTCGAGACCCGTCTGAAACTCTGTCATTGAAAAGGGCCAGTCAAAAGCGCATGCCTCTTCTGAAGGCTGATCATCATGATAAAGCTGCTGAAACCAGTCGGCCAGGAGATCGGCTGCCTGATCAGGGCTCAGCATCTCGCCATTGTTTGATCTGAGTGTAACTCTCTGAAAAGTTTGTTTGGGTGCCAGAGTTCTGATTGCCTGATACATTCGAAAAGGATTGTCAGCACGTTCAGCTGCTGCAGCTGCATCATAAATCTTCTGCAATTTGGCCTTCCGTGCAGTTTTGGCTGTCGTTCTCATCTGCTTTCTTGCGCTACTTCTCTGTCGAATGTGATACCATGCCTTGAAGATGTTCCCCAGGCTTAGATCACGTAGGGCTGCAAGATGCGCCGTGTGAATCTGAAACAATTGAAAAGGCGTGGTAATTTGACGATAAACAGATTCATTCACAGGTGTTCTGAAATCAGGTGTAAAGGCATTGAGAGCCTGGTGTATGTCATCCAAAGGTTTGGAACTCATTCTCAAATGTTGCACAGAGTGTTGAACTTGCTGTTGGAGTTGTTGAGTACGTTCATTTGGATGAAGCCATTGCTGACAAAGCTCAAGCCTCTGTGCTTTGCTCCAGCCAGTCTTGTTCTCGGCCTTCTCCAAATGCCAAACCTTCAGAAGTGATGTCATCAACGGTACATGATTGGCACCTGTGAGTCCACGCAATGGGAAGTCATGAAGGTATTGTACATTTCGTGAAGTAGCATCTGCCAAATGAGAACGACAGAAAATGAAATCAATCCTGGAATGTCGATTGTCAAAAGTGAAAGTGGGTCCATGGTGGTGATGCCATGTGTTGAGAGCCACAAGGTTGTGAATATCAAGCATGTTGTGCAGCACGTGCGCGTCTTGGTGTGTTGGACCCCGACTCCTGCCTGTTTGCCAGCAGTATGTGTCCATGCCCACCGAGCTCGATCGTCGTTGGAGAGAAGTGTTCATGTCTCCCAGCAGGATCACATTATTGCGTTTTGGCAAGGAGTCCAGCAAAATGGATAGTTGATGCCAAAGTTGACTGCGCAAATCCATTCTATCCGACGCATGCACATGTTGATAAACATTCACCACATCAATGGGTTTGTTGCTACCATGGATTCTCAGGTGCAAGATACGCCCTGGGACTGGTTCATGCCATGTCAGGAGATGGGCTGGACACAATCTTTTGGAAACCAGACACATCAGGCCTCCGCCACGTTGGCCTGTGCCACTATGCATCACCCAATAACGCTCTTGTGCCCATTCAGAAGAGAAGGGCCAATGGGTCTCCTGCAGGGCGATGATGTCAATGGATTGCTTCTCCAACCACAGTTGTAAGGCGTCCCATGCATCTGACGTGAGGCCCCCCGCATTCCAGTTGAAACACAAGAGTCGTTGTCTGCGTTTCGAACTTGGTGCTGAAAGATTTGGAGGAGTAGGTCTGTCAGTCCTTTGATTGGTGTTTTGTACCCCTAAGGTTTCTGCACTGACCAAATTTCCTCGATACCACGTATAACCATGTTGTCTGGCCCGATTGCACGCACGCTTGTAGCTGCGTTTGGCCACTGTTCTGCAAATGTGACTAGTGTGATACGGTTCGTAAACCCTCTGGGGCTCCTGGTCATGTGTTTTCGCAGCGCTGTTGAAGGCTGCTCCCTCGTGATGCATGACCATCACGAAACCCTCACCCCTAATCGTGCAACTGGTCAAGGATACAAAAATTGAAATCCAGACAAGAAAAATTGTGGTGACTCTGCACGTGCACGATCCTCGGACTTGGGACCGAGTTGCGGTCTTGGTTGATGTACTCCAGCTTATAGGTCGGGTCCAGGCTATCGGAGCAAGAAACAGAAATGATGTCAACGTCCAGAACCCCACCACACTTAAGGGCACGTTGTCCAACAGAAATGAGCAGGGTGTAGTCAAAATCAACTGGAGTTTGTCCCAGCTCCCGAAAAAGCAATTAATCAGGCCAGTTAAAAGCAATACGGGAGCCCACCCCATGTAAATAAGGGGAGCCACCCCCACCAAAAAGGCCAGAGAAAAGGAGCTGAATCCGCCAGGTGAAGAAAGTCCTAGTAGTGGAAGCGCAGCAAGGATGCCCAGCAAGCCACCGCTGCCAGAAGACGCCGGCTGCCCACCGAGCTGCTGGCCACAACACCGCACTTGGGAATTGGCCAGAGACCCAAGCAACAAAGCCGCCAGCTCCGTGCCGGCGAACAAGTTACCCAAGGAACAGTCGTGGGGCAACAGCTGCGGCTGCAACCTAGGATATTTCACCTTGATGGCGGTACTCGCGACCGCAAAGGGGCTTGTGTGTGTGTGTGTGCGTGCCGCGTCCTGCAGGCGCAGTTGTGAAGGTAGCGAATCCTCTCTCAACTTGGCTGGGTCCAGTTTGGATTCAGCCTGGCCAGCGGTCAACATCAGTATCGCATGCTCAAACCAAACTTGTCGAAGCATCTGCTCTTTGAATAGACATCGCTTTCAAAATCTGGCCTGTGTATGACACATGCAAACCAAGACCAAACAAAGCCTGAGTTTTGCTTTGAAAGATTTTGAATAAATCACAGCACAAAGTAAAGATGCTGGTTTGCAACTTGAAACGGTTGGCATTTCAGGTCAAAACCGCACAAGGAAAATCGGAAAGGCTAGACTGACAAAAGTTGGGGAAGTGCTACGTACCCGGCTTTATGCTGACATCATTGTGCTCCTGGTGCGCTGCATCAAATCAGGAGAAATCAAATTGTTGATTAAATGTAGCACAAGTTGCTCCTCCCGTAGGACAAGGTCCAGATCAGACACCGTGAAACCTTGCCCAATAGGAGCGTGCTGCGATGTAACCTCATGGGTCGAGTAAGATGCGCCGTTATGCTAAACAAAGTCAGTCAACTCCCAGGCAAATCCCGAGGCAAGTGAAACAAGCTACACCACACCATCGTCTGTGCAAACTAAGCTGGGCACTACATGGGGAAGCAGAGAGAGGACAAGCTCAGCCTCTTCCAACGTTGCTTGGAAAGCCGTAAAGTACGCCAACAAGGTCTCCACCTCAAAGGCCGACACAAACCGACACACATTGATCAATTGATGTAGATTGATTTCGATTGACCCTTGCAAGGATTTGTTTCTTTGCTTGGGCCAATTGTGGCAATCGACCTGACTCGAAATATCGCTGAGGATGCTACCAGCAGTTGGATCATGGTCCCAGCATGAAGCAGAAACGCTTGATCCTGGGTTTGCGATCAAAGATGTGTAACTTAGAGTAACTTCTTCATGGCTTTCTTATTCAGGAACTTAAGTGCCTTGGTTTCACTTTTTGTTCTAAGTCACTCCCGCTCGATCTCCAGTGAGGTCTCGAAGAAGAAGCCCCAGAGCTTCAAACAATGCAGCTATGCATTTCTTTCCTGTACACTGCAGACGTTGCACAGCTAGGCATTGGTGAAACAGCCACAAACAGCCATGCACAGCCACTTTGCACTGTATGTACTTACCCTCCAGGGAGCCTCCCAAAAGGCCAAAGAAAGCAACGCTCGCTTTCTGAGGAGTGCTTCGAGCCTGAGAAAGGCCATTGCCGGTGAGGTCCTGCCTTGAGAAAATGCTTTGTAGTATGGTTTCATAATATATCATAATATCTATGCAATATATCATGTCCACATTTACTATGGCGATTACTCCGATGGGGCCAATGCAAGGCCATCCGGGCTCCCCGCCAACCCTTGACTCATGTCATGTAGGCAGAGGGCCTGCCATCATGCAGGCCCAGTCGTACAAATTGTAGCAGCAACAATAGGTTAGTTGATCTCAAGAATAGAAACAAGAAGAGAACACCAGCAACGCCACAAAGCACTGAGAACACTCAGGAATCTTGAGTACCAACTCGAACGGGTGCGAAAAACAAGCAAATAGCAGTCAGAGTCAAAAAGAAGTGAAACGATGTGTTATCAAGTGGGACCAAACAGCCTTGAGGAATGGCATGGCAGAAGGAGTGGACGAGGGAAATGTGATGAGTCTACTTCGTGGAGCTTCTGGTTTGGTCATGTTGTCAGGAGCTGTGACTAGAAGGCTACACTTAAAACGACACGTTGACAAAAATCGCGAGAAAGAGAGAAAGAGAGAGAGGAGGTGGGCAAAATGAGGAGTAATGTAGCTGCATTTGCACTGTATCTCTTCCCCCACATAGTGCTGCTCAGAGGTCCAGGCCACATATCATTTTCATGTTTGGGCACCCACATTCTCCAATGTTCCCAATCTTCAGCCCGGAGAGCTTTCGCGAAAGTTGCGGGGAAGTATTGAAGTATTACAAAGTCAAGAAGGTAACAAGCTGGACAAAGACAAGAGCAAAGACCAGTACAGACCCAAGCGCAAAGAGCAGAAACGCCCAAAGGCCTGGAAATGGCATTCTCTGTAGTAGATGGCTGCACACTTCCGCGGCACCTACGCAGGGTGTGTCTGTTCCTATTCTTGCCTTCAAAACTTCAATGCCTTCAATCACCACCCATGCTTCTCTTCTTGACTATGAGAATAAAGCGAGCAACAGTGGGTTCCAATTGCATTGCTGACCTCCTGCAAACCCACCCCAAGGCCCAGAGCTCTCTCTACAAGCCTCAAACACGTCAGATGAAATGTGAGACTCGACTGCACGCCACTATCCACGTCAAAAAGCGAAACACTGCGTCGTGTTGAAGAATTCCAACTAGTCTTGTTTGGGGTAACAATGAAACGCTGTTTTATGTGGGAAGCTGTCTAGGAATTTCATTGTTTCAGGCGGGTAAAGCCCCCCACGTGCAGCAATCACTTTGGTGCAGTCGGAGGGTGCGACTGACCTTGGAGCTTGGCGGTTCTTGCATCATTTTGCATCATCTTGCAGCACAAAAACTGTCCAAGCAGGTCAACGTACCTCAACCTGCCTCAACCTGCCACAACTGGCTCAGACGTGGTGTCATCGAAGGCTTTCCCTCAAGGTCTCGCACTTCGTCAACAATTTTCACCAAAGGCTCTGTCGCAAGCCGTGGCCTCCATGCAACAAAGGTTTTCGGATTCCAGCGTTGAGATTTGAAAATAGCACTTGGGAGTCCAGGTCTGGAGGCGGTCTGGATAAGCAAACATAAGTTTTGAGGGGAAGCCTCTCCGCCATCGTGTACCTTGCCAAGCTTGGAAGGTCCATGGTATCCTGGCAAACTCACAACGTTCAGCCTGTCTGGAACACTCTGACGAAGCCTTTCACAGAATGCTCAACCAGCTGTGTATGCCTTTCACATCGTTTCACAGTGCTCCTCCCGGCTGCGGAAGGTGAAGGGTTTCGACAGAGCCTGTCCAAAGCCCAAAAGCACTGAAAAGGTTGTGCAAAATTGTGCAAGTCCAAGTGAGAAACAAGTAAGAAATGAGGAAAGACAGAATGAGCAACGTCAATAGACTTTTAAATGGTGGGGCGTTGCAACACAGTGGAAAGGGGCGGCTTCAATGGTCCCTACCTCCTTGCATTTTCTGAACTGGTCAAAAGCCTCGCAGTGCACGGCACTTCTCAAACTCTCCATTGTGCTGTGACGTCTCAATTTGCTCTGTTTTATTTCATTTTATTTCATCAGTTAGGACAAACTCTCCAAGTTGATGATGCGGTATGTTGTGCTATGAAGCTGAAAATGACAGCATGCAAAGGCCTTTGGAAGACAAATCTATGTGGTTATGCATTCTATGGTCTTTTCAGTTTCTTGCGACGAAAGTGAAAACAGTTTCCACTTGTGTTGAACTTTCCAAAAGCGTTTGTCAAATGACTTGGCAATGGCAGGAACGGCAGGAACTTGGCACCGTCCCAACCTCTGCTTCCAGCACATGCTGGCCGCTGACAAGCTGCGCCACCACCTGGTGCACCTCCTGCAGCGTCCGAAGGCTGTGCCGCTGTGCCGCTGTGCCGTGCCGGGCATTTTTCGCTCTAAAAAAAAGACTTTGCTATGTTTTCGCCAATGCAAGCAATGCAGGCAATGCATTTCTGCTCACAACAAGGCTTGCATTTGTTGTTTCATCTTTATGTTTTCCTTTCGTGTCTACTTCGTTCGGAAACTCATTGCTATCCCCAATCTCCTCAAAAGCTTCAGCTTCGAAGGCCGCCATGGCAAAGCTTGTTCAAGTGAGAGCATTTCAGATGAAAGCCTAGATATGCCTAAATAAGCCTAAGTAAGCCTTAATACAATCTGATAAGGATCTACTGTGATTGTTGAAGCTCCCTAAGACTAGAATACACTGCAGCTTCAACAGGTCAATTGAAGTTGTCCCATGGTGCTTTCTAATGAACTTTTTTTGCCGAACCCTCGAAGCAACTCTGAGACTAAAAAGTCATTCTTCTCGACTTCTCCTCTGTGAGAGGTCTTTTTCATTTTATTCTGGTTCTTCGCATCGTCTTACAAATTAAGCTTGGAAATTGATAGTTAAGGCAGCAGAGCAGGGTGTTAAAAGTATTCTGTGTATAGATCCATGATCCAAAACGTGCAGTTATGTGCAGTTTAATCTCACGGTTGATGCGTCAGGAAATCAACTTGCAGATGCTTTGTCTCTGAATGGGAGTTTGCAGAGTTCTAGGTCGCTCGACACTCCGGTTTCAGGCACTTTGGCCTGTTCAGTCACCTGGTTTCATCAGGTGTCTCCACCTTACAGTCAAGCAGTCGCCAATTTACCAATGTCACAAGACTGTCAGGTAGCAACTTAGCTAGTCTTCGCTTCACAAACAATGACAGCAACAAAGCTTTCTCCTTCTCCACTTCATGCCCAAATCTCAGCATATGATTTTGTGTCCTATCTGATTTTGCTGTTGTTGCCTGTTCTTTGTACTGTGTTTCTCGAATGTAAGGTAAAGTTTTTACGTCATTTCTGAACCACCTCCGTTCCACCCATGTCTGCGACAGTAATACAGCATGTATGTTCGAATCAGTGCATGCCAAGTTTCACTACTCTTGATGCACACGGCGTATCTCTCTCTTAGTCCTGCTCAATGTACCAACTCATTTGTGGAGCCGATTCGTTTCGTAGTTTGTGCATCTCTAAAAACTCATGTCATGCCGGATACCAGTCCCCAATTTTTCTTAAACAATACCCTCTTAATACTCTTCAGCTTATCAAATGCCAAGGCCAAACAGCAAAGAATGGAAGCTCAACAGCTTGGAGTCCTTGGCACTTGACGCTTGGCCAGCACCTCACTTGCACAGGAGTGAAAGCTTGGCTTGTGGCCACGGCAACATCAAGAAATTGACCCATGAAAACAAAGTGATGTCCCAAAACTGCTGGCAAAATCTTGCGAGAACGCTGCGGGGAAGGTCAGCGACAGTGCCAAATTCATGGTTGATTCCAGGGAGAAACCCGAATCTAGAATCCTTGACCCTTGAAACCTAAGGAATGCGCAGCATGTCCGAAAGCCTGCCACTACCTTGTAGCCCTCGCAACAGCCTTCACTTCAGAACCAATGAGCGCCTTCTCTGCAACCCAGCAGAAACCTTTCAAGAGTTTAGGAAAAAACCGCCATCTGTCGGAACTCCACCTCAAAGATGCCCCAGTGCACTCTCAGTGAACATGCAAAGCCTGAACCTCCTGCAACCTTCCGGGACCGTATATGCAAGCTCCTCCAATCTCCACACCTAATGAGATCCTAATGAGAATTTGGCATTTTCCGCGACCCTCACCTCCCCAGCACCCCCGGTTGGGCTGAACAACCCAATTGCTTCGGCAGTTCGGGAATGAGAAAGTCCGACAGAATACCTACTGATCTTGGTGCTAGACCAGTCTCAGCTTTGTCTTCTGGGTCCTGGAAAAGCTGCTGAAGCAAGTACTGAGAGTAGCTGGAAAAGGGGTATCAAGTCAGTTGGCTTCTGTATTGTCATGCACTTTAATGGACTTTGTCCTGAGTTTCTGCGGCTTTGGTATCCTTCTCACCCTTCTCAGCCTCCTCAGCCTTCTCGGCATCTGCCTCCGCCTCAGCATCTCCTTCAGCTCCACCTTCGGAAACGACTTGATCAGCTTGATCCTGGTCTTCACCATCTTCACCATCTTCACCGTCTTCACCGTCTTCACCTGTGCCTTCATTTGCCTCTCCCTCGTCTCCGTCGTCTCCTTGGTCCTCTTCCTTCTTTTCCTGCTTCTCTTGCTTTTCCTGCTTTTCCTGCGTTTCCTCTTTCCCGCCTTTGGAATGTTCTTTTCCCTCTTTCTCTTCTTTTTCTTCTTTCTCTTCATCTTCATGTTCTTCCTCTTGCGCAGCTGTGGGCCGTACAGCTCGCACCACCTCAGAAACGCATGCTTCCTTGCTTCTACGATCGGCTAGAATGTCAAATTCGATCCCTTCCCAAGCTCCAAACAGCTGCTCGAGACAACCTCAGAACTGGTGTGCAACAGCTTGCAAAGGGTTGATGGTTCTACCAGAGACGCTTAAAACATGTTACAACTGTAGTTTCGTGGGATTGGAATGGAATGATTTTCATTTGTCGAACCTGCCGAATGTTTATGTGCATCCGAAGCACTTCTGCGAATCAGCAGCCTGTTCAGCTTTTCCGGCAAGGGCCTGCAACGCTCTGATCTTGTTAATGTTAGAGCATGTCAGAGAACCTGTGAAGTGTCTCAATGTCACGCCTGTTCCTTGACAGCCAATGCTCTGGCATTGCCAAAGTGAGCATCTGCCCCCTTGGCCGTGTGTTTTTTCCAACCGCTGAGGTGTCCATCTAGTGATCTTGGCAGTTGTAATACAAAGCCAGACTGACAAAGACACCTACAAGACATGGGTCTAGGGTGCCTGGCCTTGCGCTTTGCCCTCAGATCTTCGCCTTGGAGCATGCAGCAAATCACGGCTTGTCCCAAGCAAATAAACCCAAAGACGATCACAAAGAGCAAAACAATATGTGTGTCATGCCTTGTTTTCTTTGCACCTTAAACTATCTCCTCTAACCTTGCTTTGCATCCCTGTTTTGACGAACTGGGGGTATATCAAAAGTCTGTCTTTAGGAACCTGGTGTCGGTGTTTGGTGCTTTTGGGAACGTTGTATTGGAAACGCGTTTCCTTGTCTCTCAAACCAATTTCTTGGGGACTCTACGAGTCCGGTACAATGTGCTGTATTTCCTGACCCTTGGGAGCCTGGTGCTTAGTGCCTTTGGACGCCTTGTGTCAGCACTGCTGTGAGAACTTTGGCCCTTGAGCCTGTTCCTGAAATGTTGCGCTTCTGGAACATTCTAGCAGAGCGACCTAGTTCAGAAACCTGGAAACCTGGGCAATATAGGAATCATTGGGGAACACGAGCTTGGGCTGTTCCTCTTCGGCTCAAAGACCTTCACTAGGGTAGACCAAAAAGACACTTTTTGCTGAACAGTCACCCACAAACCGCAAAGGTTTCGAGCTGGCCAGTTGGCAAGGGACAAATGAAAAAGAAAAGAAAACCGTTCCAGCCAGAAAGGTTGCAAGTACAAGGGTTTCAAATAGCACTGACGGGTTTTCAAAGGTTCCAAACTAAGCATTGGAGAAAGGCACTCAGTTCCAAGGGGTTCCGACCAGGTAAACATCCCAGGGGACCTATGGGCTTTTGTGATTGTCCATTGCAGGCTTTGAGCAAATTTCGGTACCAACACTCTGCGGTGCCAACCTTCTCTTTTCCGCCCAGCTCTTGCTGCTTTTGCAGCTTTGGCGTTTTCTGACAGCTTCACTTTGGCACCTGCACAATCGGATTCGGAACCCTGCAGCATTCCCGTGAATCCCCTCACGCTGAAGCATCCCACCTCCAGCTGCCAAGTCCTCTGCACATGTGCATAAATGTTGAAAGTGCTTGAAGAACAGCATACGCTTCTGGGATGTAGGCAAACCGGCCAAACTTGCAGGCTTAGTCAACAGGTCAGGCAAATGCATTGGCTTGGGGGCGCATGTTTGGATGCGCCACAGACTCAGTAGCACCACAAGATTCCAGGTTTGTGCCACCGCCTTGTGGCTTTTTGGACCCAAAATGGGGTGTAGAAATGCACAAGTGATGCTGCTTTTGAAGGTGAGGATGTTGAAATACCAGCGTTTTCATCAGCTCTCAGAAAGAATAGAGCATTTTTTCTTGAAGCACTAAGCTCACTAAGCTAGTTTGCACATTTTGTAGCAATCTCTGAAACAAAGAAAACAAAAAAACTGTACCTAGCCGTTTTGGCGCTATTACAACGACAAGCTGCGATCTTATGTTTTTTATTGCGTTCTGACCATGACAGCGCAACAACGTGGTAGCAGAAGGCTGCACAATGTGTTGCAATGCTTTACCCCAACTCTGGTGGTTACTGTTCCACAATGATCTAAAAGTTTGACCTATTTCCTCCTCTTCATGCCTCCTTGCATGCTGCGGTGCTGACGGCACCCTCAGGCGAAGCGTTGTGAATCCGCCCGCACCGCTTTGGCGGTGAAGGCGTGCTTATTGGGGGGCAAAACAGCAACACTAAATGCTCAATCACATTTGTTAATATAGCAGTCGCTATATCAGCTTTAGCTGGGGGGGGGGGCCTAAAAACGGTTTCGCACCGAGACCAGAATTCGGTGGTGTTTTCGACGTTTTTCGAGGATTTTTGGGTGTCTGAGCGCACGAGGGTATTGAAATGGAATTTTGAGTCATTTTGGTAGCTTTCCGGCAATGGAAAAACGGCCAAAAATGAAAAAAACATGGTACATAGCAAGATTTTGCAGTGTTTTTGGATGCCAGAGCATTGAAAACACTGCAAAAACAAGTGTTTTGGACTGACGTTATAGCAAAAAACGTGTAAATTGCCGTATGTTTGACTGGAAGCATTACAAAAACACTGTCAAAAGCAATGTTTTGGAAGGATTTACTGCCTTTATGGCAAAAAACGTGTAAATTACCGTCTGTTTGACTGGAAACATTGGAAAAACACTGTCAAAAACAATGTTTTGGAAGGATTTCTTATATATATATGTTGGAGTTGGCTACCGGCATTGGAACATGGAAAAATTGAAGAAAACACTGTAAATAGCGGTATTTGAGGGGAGATAAGGGAATTGGATGCATTGTCGAACATGATGTTTTCGACCGGTTTTGTGGCGACAAAAGTGTAAAGTACCGTGCTTTGAAGGAAACCATTGCAAAAACATGGAAACACATTCAAAGAACACGGGATTTGGGGGACTATCTAGGCGTCGTTGTCTAGCTATTTGAAATTCCGCAGCTTGGAGAGCCTCCAATGGAGGGAAAAGTGAAAATTCCATAGCTTGGGAAGCTGTCACGGCGGGGAAAAGTGAAAATTCCCTAGCTTGGGAAGCCCCCACGGGGGGGAAAAGTGAAAATTCCCTAGCTTGGGGAGCCCCCACGGGGGGAAAAAGTGAAAATTCCCTAGCTTGGGGAGCCCCCACGGGGGGGAAAAGTGAAAATTCCCTAGCTTGGGGAGCCCCCACGGGGGGGAAAAGTGAAAATTCCCTAGCTTGGGGAGCCCCCACGGGGGGAAAAGTGAAAATTCCCTATCTTGGGGAGCCCCCAAGGGGTGGGAAAAGTGAAAATTCCCTAGCTTGGGGAGCCCCCACGGGGGGTGAGGTAGCTATCCCTCTGTTAGGGGAGCCCTGGATTACTATCTACAACACCTGCGGTCAGCGGCAAGACTGCGATTCTTTTCTACGCGGCTTTGCTAGTCTTGAGCCATGCGGAGTGCGCATGAAAGATATGAATTAGGTGTACATGTCAACATGCATGAAAGCATTGTGTAGACACGTAAAACAAAATAAATCACAAACAGACACAAATTTTCTTCGTGTCGGAACATGCAAGTCTGTTTCACAGGTAGCGCTCAGCCTGTGATCTGCTGTGAGACGGTCCGAAGACAAAAACAAAACTGCACAAAAAGCTACTATCCGCTGTTGGAAAGCGGTTGGTTTTCAGCTGTTGTCAAGCGACCGCAAATGCGGAACATTGCAATTTTTCTGGGGCTACAAGCCCATAGTGAAATAGTAACCGTAGAAACTCAACTCGTTTTGCCTACGGTGTTCCCCGGACTGATGAAAGAAAATGGACTGATCCGGTGTTTGCGCGATCATGTCAAGCCACGATCCGTCGTATTTCTGGACCCAACGCTGTCTGGGTACTTGGTACCCTGGGACGTATTCTACTTGAGTGGTATTGGGATTCACTCTATAGTACGACAGCTGATCATAGCTGTAACCGTAATTACGGTGTCCGGAAGAGCTGGAAGCTGTTCCTTGGTTAAGCCATTGCGAACCCGACAGGCGGGATGGAGGCGCAGGAGGCTCAGGCACGTTGATTGGCCTCTTTCTGGATGTTTGCCTCTGTTCTGCCTGCTGTGATCTCTCTCTCCACGGCGGTGGAGTCTTCGGTGGACCTGGCGGATCAGGTGGCGTTCGAGGCTGTTGTGAACCTAATGTTCGTCCGGGAACCGGAACTGGAGGAGCCTTTACAGGCGGCCTTGCACTTGAGGAAGATCCTGATGACGTCGGTGCGGATGGTTCTCTTAAGGATCTTGGTGCAGCTTTATATTGCACTGGTCTGGCCTTCTCTGCTGGAGCTCGCACGGGTGCCGGAGGCGGTGCTGGTGTTTCAGCTCTGGGTCGATATGTTCTGGTCCTGCTGACCGATCGACTTCGAGTGCGTCCAACATTTCGGTGTGAGTCAGTCCGCAAAGGCGGAACACTGTCTCTCCTTTCTTCTCGTTTTTCGAGATATCCTTGAGTTCTCTGCATCCATTTTTCACGTCTTTTATCTTCAGATTCCTTGGATCGGATGCGCATATTTTTCAATGCCTTCAATTGGGCATAGGCAAGGAGAGGTGAGTGCCATGCACAGTCTTTTTCTGCCAAACCAAGGTCATATGCCATCAAATGTTTTAACTGTTCAACATCGTTCAGCATAACTTCGTCGGAAAAAGCTGATCCTGCAAATCCATCTGCAGAAGCGGATTCTTCTTTTGCACGTGCTTCCGTGACAGCGATCTGCTTACCGTAACAAAGAGAAATTAAAAGCATTGAATCACAATCAGCATCATCTCCACGCATGCTTCGGATGTAATCGGCGGCAGTGGTCGATGAAACTACGTTATACGTAATACGGTTTATCGGACTGCGGTGAAGATTAATCTGCTGAAGGAAACGCTCCAAAATGTCGATCAGGATGCATGTCCGGAAGTCGGAATGATCATCTGCCTTAAAGCTTCGCTGTGCGAAAAGATTTCCGTCACCGGACAAAAAGTCACACTGATGTTCGATACAGCTTGCGACAAATTGGAGCCATTTCTGGCACGTTTCTTTATAGGCATTACTCCATGCATATGAGGAGATATGAAAAACCGCTATACGGCATTCAGCTAACATGAGACGTCGGACGTCATGGGTGTCAGCTCCAAGATTCACTTCACAAGCTTCCACTCCGGAGACGGCAAGGTCATCATCTCCGTCGATCTCGCGGATCGAGTGATCAAGAAAATCGAGTGAGGATGCAAGTGGGCGATCATGCTGGTAAACCGTAGATTCGGCATTTTTCTCGATGTCCGGTTTCGGAACACGAGCGCCAGAAGAAGGATCAACAAATTCTCCTGACGTGTTCATGCCATGGCAAAGGCGAAAAATGGCGCCATGCAAAATCCAAAAAGGTGCATCTTTAGTGGACGTTTCAATTTGGTGTTGACATAAAAGTTCAATAAATGAGCCTGCATCATGTGAGCCACGGCGAAAAATTGCAAGGGACTGTGACTGGATGTGCGGGTGCACTACCATGCCAATCATCCCATACTCTTCGGCAAGTTCTCGATGGACGGCAATTCCTCCGTACTCGTCGGAAGCCTCGCACAAGCACACAATATGGGCCGCATTACGGAACACTAAATGTGGCAATGCACGGTGGTTGATATCAGTTCGTACCCATTTTGGAAATTTTGAACAACCTCCGATATACGGAATACGGTTGATGTGACCAAGGTTCAACGTCAAAATGCCAAGCTGATACGTGTCCTTCTGAAATTCATGGATGTTGTCCTTAGTGCGCTTGGTAACACCGAGGATTGCTCTTTTACCAAGAAGGCACGATCTGAAGAGCTCCAATAAACGGAGAATCTCCTCTGACGTAAGGTCACCGCCATCAGGGTACTTGAAGAAAGCCTCAGGTCGCCAGATCGGAAGTGGCGTCTGGTCCTGGGCATCAACAAAGTGCTCCTGGAGAGTCGGAATTCGACATCCAAATGGCATTTCATAAATAAATTCTGTATAATCAAAATCTTCAATTCCATGACGTGCAAAAGACTGAAGGTAAGTGTTTCCGATGGAGCGGCCCTCACGCAGATGCGTGATCAGTTCCGAGAATTTTTCTTGGCGATTTTGAGCATGCTCTCGGCGTGTGGCTCCGAAATACGAAGATTCAGCAAGAACAGCGTCAACCAAGTCTTCGATATCGAAAGGCGATTTGGATGAGCCGATGCTGTCTGGAATAAAATCGGAGGACAACTCAGAGGAAAAATTAACAATGTTATGTTTGCAAGATAAGCCGCAGGTGCGGCATTCCAAGCAGTAGGCAAAGCCACAAGGGTGGCACCAGAACATTGCCTCTGAATTTCCGCAGTCTTCAAAATTCTTACAGCATTGAGGACCCGCAGGGCGAGGAAACCATTGAATTTCATCTGTATCCTTTTTAAACTTTGTGAAAAACTTTTGGGCTGCGTCCGCATCACGGAACAAATCCTTTGCCTGGGCGTTCATCTCACGACGTCTTTTTGTCTTGATAACCTGTCGGCGGCCGCCCCAGGGAGATGCGGCATGCAGATCAACTTCGGTGTCAGGGTCAATGTTGCCGGATGCTTGATCGGAGCTAGCCGCAGCGGCGGCATCCTTCGGCTTCTTAGGCATAGGCTTGGCCTTGACAGGTCCTTTGGGAGCTTCACTCTCCGAGGCGGAAGACTGCTCCTTGTTTCTCTCCTTGGCGAGATGTTTCTTAAATCGCTCGGAAATTTCTGCCTTGAGTGTTTTTACTCTTTTGTCTGCCTCTGTCTCAGGTGGGCCAAGCTCTTGGTCGTTCGGAGTTGCGTCGGTTCGCAGAGGCCTGGCCGGACCGGAATCGGTACTACGAAAACTTTCTAAGAACTTCTTGACAACAGGGAGTTTTTCGATTTCTTCTGCCACATACTCCACATATTCGGAACGTGACCAGGTGAAACCATCTTGTTCATTCTCGTTCTTCTTCTCCCAGTAAAGTTGGTGGTGGCAGACATGCATTGCAAGGTCAATATTGGATGTGTAATCATTCATTCGCCTTAGCTCGGCCGGTTCCGGTGCAACAAGCCAGGAGCGATCAACGAAGGACCAAACACCGCAAAAGCGGGAAAACGGCACGGTCTGATCGGTAAGGACATATCTGTTGTGTGTGATCACTGGACCAAGGCCGGCCACAGCACCAGGTCTGGCAATTAAAATGCAGTCTGATTCGGGACGTAATACGTCTCTAATCGTACTGAGTGATGAATCAAGAGTGAAATGCACGTGGTTTCTTCCACCACGGGTGCCTCCTGGGAGCAAACCTAGTCTTCGGATGGATTCAAGATTTTTCTCGTTCGCTCCATGGATGAGGTACCTTAAGGGAAATACATCAGGCTTAAATGGGCAGTGCTGAATCTCGACCTCAGTGGAATGGCCACTCTCGAAACGGATAAAAATGCTCGCAATGTCGAGACCTTCAAGCATGTCTGCTTGGCCTTCCCTGGTGACCTCATCATCGAATTCTGCCGGCTTAAACCATGTGTCCGGTATCGGAACAATGCCTGGTTGGAAATCATCGGTGGTAACATAGCCGATCATGGCCCTGGCCTTATTAGAGTCGCAGATTACGTGGGCCAGAGGCATCAGGAAGGCAACAGTGTTTTCTCTACGTCTGACCTGCATTGAGAGCTCATTGGGATCAAAAGCTTGCAAAAACTTCTTTCCTTCACGGAACAAGGTGCGAATTTTTCTGGCGGTGCCAGGATGGCTAATGAGCTCATGCAGGGACAATGATCCGTCACGATGCATTAACTTCGTATGGCGAAATAAATAAGACAAGTGACGTGACATGGTCTCAAAATGGCTATCCGCTAATGCGGAATCATGGTCCTCTTTGGTCTTGATACCGGATTGCTTTCGAGGACCTGCGAAATGCACTCAGCAAAAACTCGGCTGTTAGGCTGTACAGAATCGAGAGGCGCGCCGAATGCATCATCGATGACCCTGCTACGAGATTCGTAAGTTCGGGTGTCGCGCGTTTGTCTTCTGTCTTGGTAACCGCCACGCGGTGTGTGGTGTGGTCTGTGGCCACGAGGACTGCGAAAGCCACGTGGTGTGATATCCGCAGAGGCGGAATGATCAGTGCGGCCATGCTTTGAGAACTTTGGTGGCATAAAAGAAAAATGAGTTGGTCACCTTTTCGATGTGACCTTTGAGAAATTGATCTTCGAACAAGATCTTCGAGGTGTCTCCAAGAATTGGCTTAAGGGTTCAAGAACAGTGCCAAGGGACGTGAGTCCGGGCGTCGCGAAAAAGAAAAACAATAGTAACCCTGTGAGCCGAGAGATTGCAGACACAAATTTTCTTGAGACGAAAATTTACTCCTCGAAGTATAGCATTGCAAAAACATAATCTGAAATGTCTTCACTGAAATATGTCAACACATTGTGCGGCTCTGACAACGTTTCAATGACCCATGTAGTTAAGAATGCCTTATGTTTGAGTAGCGACCGGAATGGCGGGTGCGTGTCAACATTCTCAAGTTTGCCAGTGGTTATGGATGACACTAATTGGTCTGGTTTTGCAGTTGACTTAGTAAGTGGATCAGCCAGACAATATTCACTTGCAATGTGACTCAGGTCATCCAAATGTCCGGTGTTACTCTCATGTCTTAACATTTGTATTAAATGATGGGTCTCCTTCTGTTCAGGTAGGTGTGTTGTCTGAGCGGTGGTGACTAAATTGTTTGCATCAGTTCGGATGTGAATGGGGACGATCTCACCACTGATGTCGGCCCAAAGTGCACGCAAAAACAAACAGGTTCCAAAACATTTCATTAAAGCATTCAATTCGGCAACAGTAGTGGATTGTGTTGTAGTGGTTATCTTATGACTCTCATAGTCAATAATCGATCCACGGGTTGCGGAGTTGGAACCGTCTATACGGTGTGTTTGTGTGTCGTAACCGGAATTGCGGTATGTTCCCTTGGAAGGCAATTTGCGGTCTTCAGCTAAGAAAATGACATGAGCACGCTGACTAGACTTATCATTGTTGTTACGGTAGGATGCATCAGGCATGCCAAGGATACGCTGAGAGCCCTTCAGAGGCCAGAATCTGCCATCAACATACTGACTCTTAAGGGTTCTGACAACCTTGTTGATTTCCCTGACGTCACCTATGGTCGGACTAGCAGCGGCTGAGGCACAACGCGAAAACTTGTAACAGATGTGGACCTGTGTCCTACTCTGCAACCAATTGAGCTGTCCAAGAACTGATCGATAAGCGGTATGAAGCTGTGGATTACATTGAATGTTATCCTTCAAGGACTTATCAATCTTGACTTCTTCAACTGCATCGACAGCAAGTTTCTGGTCCACAGAAATATATGGTCCATACTTGTCATGAGTCTTCCACTTGATGCGTTGTCCTACAAACATAATGTCATTTTTATCTTCCGAACCGACAGCAAAGTTCTTACGCAGACTGGACAAGACCTTGGATTCAAACACCTTGTCGCCTGCCATGAACAGGTCATCGACATGAAGACAAATAAAACCATGTGGTCGGCGTCCCTGAGCATTGTTTCGGGCTACCGGATCCATAAGATGGTCAATTGCTTCCGAGATGGTTACCTGTTCAGTGTTCACACTTCGAGGTGGTTGGTAGGTCCTTGTCTTAGAGGTATTGTCATACAGGACATATGTGCATCTGTCTGCGCGTGTGGGAACAAGTCCACATTCAAGTAAGGCTTTATCAATGATCTGCCACCAGCGGCGTGGCGCATCATTAAGACCGTAACCAGGTTTCCTAAGCCTAGCACCAATGTAAGGTGGATAACCATACTCAGGTGGAATCTGACAAATGATGTCTCTAGTTTCGTCATAGGCTTCACCTTGAAGGAAAGCGGTCTTTAGGTCCATATGGTACAAGTCCCAGTGATAGTTTGCAGCCAGCTGTGTTGCACATCGGAAACCTGCTCGTGAAGCTGCTGGACTATCTGTTTGCTGGGTGTTCTTCTGTTTATCTTGAAAACCCTTAAGGACCCATCTTGCCTTACATTTCTGGAAGTTACCGTCTTTGTCTTTCTTTACGGTAAGAACCCAGCTTCCGGCAACGAAATTCCGAACTCTGGTTTTTCTCATATCAACAAGATCAAAAACTTCATTGTCAATCCATGATTGGCATTCAGCCTTCTTTGCATCTAAAAACTGTTTGGCAAGTTGTCTCTTCTCTTGCTGAGTGGCTTCCTTTCTCTTCTTGCCAACAAGATAAGAAAATTTGTCTGTCATGGAATACAAGGTCATGAAAGCCTTGTCTTCTTCATTAATGCCGTGATATTCTTCAATGATATCAGATCTAGTCTTACGGCATCTGGTGCGTTGTCTCTCCGAGACAACGGAATAAGACATACCAATAGAATTAGAAGATTCAACACTACTCAGAGCTACTGGTGAACCATCAATCAATCTAGGCACAGAGAATGAGGCAGTGTTACTGCACAACTTTTGTTCCTGGGACAGGAAACACCATTTTGAATCATCGATAACAAGATCATTATAGTCAAGAGTCTCATCGGTATCTGTTGAACCATAAGGAATTGTTTCATCAGTGTCCTCTTCAGGTTCCTCTTCTTCTTCTTCTTGTTGCTCTTGCTGATCTTGAGTGTCTGGCTGCGGATCATTCTCTGGCATTGGCGATGGATTAAAAGGTTCATCTCCGTCTAGCGGAAGTATCGGCGGTCCATTGTGTCCGGATGGTGCGGCATCTGGATCAGGCTCGTCATCATCAAAGTCATCAGGCACAGAATCATGCTCGGGTTTCTTCGGTTTCGAAGTGCTTGGAGCGACTACAGCGGGTTGTGTGGTCGCGTTTGGTGTGACTGATGGCTGTGTATCACCCCCCAAATGGTTACTAGGCTGAAATTGGGTTGAAGACGCAGGAGGCATTTGTCTAGATGGTCGAGCCTTAGTTGCAGGTGGTATCGGTGGATCACCTGGTGGACGCTTTGTGCTCTGTGTCATTGGTGTGTCGTCTATGTTTGGTGGTATGATCGTATTGGGCACAATAATTGTATCTGGAGCAACAGGGATGCCAGTGGCTCCAGGAAATGGTGGTTGAGGATGATCAGGTGGTGATGATGGATAAGGAGGCAAATCTGGTGGATCATCTTGTGGTGAATGCATCTCATCGTCAGGCACATCATCACTTGGTCTTGGTGGTGAATGATATGGTGTGTGAAACTGATCATCATCAGGAGGAAAGCCGGGATGCGGCGTGTGCGGTTCGTCAGGCATAGGAACATCTGGAAGTTGTGGTGATGAAGGTGGTGTGTTAAGATGTTCAGGCGGATGTTCATCATCTTGGTCGTTGTTCTGCTGAGGTGGAAGACCCGGTGGAGGGTCGATGTTGGTGTTCTGTTCAGGAATGTCACCGGTATTATCTGTAGGAATACTTCCATCATTGTTCCAAAACAATATTGCTGACCAATGGCTAGCAATCAGCTGCGACATATCTCTAGGATGTACGCGCAGAATTACACCGGCATAGACCCCGGATAGAAAAGGTTGGAACTGATGGTTCAGTTCCCAACGTGGGAACCAAGGTTACCATGGCAAGGAACTGCCGGTTCCCAGACCTTGAAACTTACGGTTCCCAACCTGGGAACCAGAGGTTACCATTGCAAGGAATTGCCGGTTCCCAGAAGTTAGAATTTATGTTTTCGAAACTAAGCAACTATCATTGCAAGGAACTGCGGGTTCCCAAAGTTTAAACATCATGGTTCCAAACCTGAAAAAACATACGTTACCAGTGGAAGGATCTGTTGATTGCAAAAAGTTAGAACTCATGGTTCTTAATGTTGTTTTGTTTTGTTTGCTGAGCCGGTAACAGAACCTTTTGTTTTGCTTAATGTACCGGTAGCGGAATGTTTGCGTTTGGCTGTTGGGCCGGCATAAAAATGTTTTTGCACGAAAAAGGTGCATGTCAAAATGATATGAAAACAGTTTCTTTACAATTTTATGGTTTTGCTTAATGGACCGGTACAGAACGCTTTGTTTTGCTTAATGGACCGGTACCGGAAAGTTTGCGTTTGGTTCATGGCAAGGAACTGCCAGTTCCCAAAGCTTGGAACTCACGGTTGCCAGCGTGGGAACCAAAGGTTACCATTGCAAGGAACTGCCGGTTCCCAGAGGTTGGAACTCCTGGTTCCCAACCTGGGAACCAAAGGTTACCACCTGGGAACCACAGGTTACCATTGCAAAGAACTTCCAGTTCCTAAAGATTGGAACTGATGGTTCCCAATGTGGGAACCAAAGGTTACCATGGCAAGGAACTGCCGGTTCCCAGACCTTGAAACTTACGGTTCCCAACCTGTGAACCAGAGGTTACCATTGCAAGGAATTGCCGGTTCCCAGAAGTTAGAATTTATGTTTTCGAAGCTAAGCGGGTATGATTGTAAGGAACTGCGGGTTCCCAAAGCTTGAAACTCATGGTTCCAAGCCTGAAAAAGTAACGTTACCAGTGGAAGGATTTGATGATTGCAAAAAGTTAGAACTCATGGTTCTTAATGTTGTTTTGTTTTGTATACTGAGCCGGTAACAGAACCTTTTGTTTTGCTTAATGGACCGGCAGCGGAATGTTTGCGTTTGGTTCATGGCAAGGAACTGCCGGTTCCCAAAGGTTGGAACTCCTGGTTCGCAACCTGGGAACCATGGGTTACCATTGCAAGCAACTGCCGGTTACCAGAGGTTGGAACTCATGCTTCCCAACCTGGGAACCATGGGTTACCATTGCAAGCAACTGCCGGTTACCAGAGGTTGGAATTCATGCTTCCCAACCTGGGAACCATAGGTTACCATTGCAAAGAACTTCCGGTTCCTAAAGGTTGGAACTGATGGTTCCCAACGTGGGAACCAAAGGTTACCATGGCAAGGAACTGCCGGTTCCCAGACCTTGAAACTTACGGTTCCCAACCTGGGAACCAGAGGTTTCCATTGCAAGGAATTGCCGGTTCCCAGAAGTTAGAATTTATGTTTTCGAAGCTAAACAACTATCATTGTAAGGAATTGCCGGTTGCGAAAGCTTGAACCTCATGGTTCCAAACCTGAAAAAGCATACGTTACCAGTGGAAGGATCTGTTGATTCCAAAAAGTTAGAACTCATGGTTCTTAATGTTGTTTTGTTTTGTTTAACAGAACCTTTTGTTTTGCTTAATGGACCGGTAGCGGAATGTTTGCATTTGGCTGTTGGGCCGGAATAAAAATGTTTTTGCATGAAAAAGGTGCATGTCAAAATGATATGAAAACAGTTTCTTTACAACTTTATGGTTTTGCTTAATGGACCGGTAAAGAACGCTTTGTTTTGCTTAGGCTTAATGGACCGGTACCGGAATGTTTGCGTTTGGTTCATGGCAAGGAACTGCCGGTTCCCAAAGGTTGGAACTCACTGTTGCCAACGTGGGAACCAAAGGTTACCATTGCAAGGAACTGCCGGTTCCCAGAGGTTGGAACTCCTGGTTCCCAACCTGGGAACCAAAGGTTACCATTGCAAGCAACTGCCGCTTCCCACCTGGGAACCACAGGTTACCATTGCAAAGAACTTCCAGTTCCTAAAGGTTGGAACTGATGGTTCCCAATGTGGGAACCAAAGGTTACCATGGCAAGGAACTGCCGGTTCCCAGACCTTGAAACTTACGGTTCCCAACCTGGGAACCAGAGGTTACCATTGCAAGGAATTGCCGGTTCCCAGAAGTTAGAATTTATGTTTTCGAAGCTAAGCAACTATCATTGTAAGGAATTGCCGGTTGCGAAAGCTTGAAACTCATGGTTCCAAACCTGAAAAAGCATACGTTATCAGTGGAAGGATCTGTTGATTGCAAAAAGTTAGAACTCATGGTTCTTAATGTTGTTTTGTTTTGTTTGCTGAGCCGGTAACAGGACCTTTTGTTTTGCTTAATGGACCGGTAGCGAATGTTTGCGTTCGGCTGCTGGGCCGGCATAAAAATGTTTTTGCACGAAAAAGGTGCATGTTAAAATGATATGAAAACAGTTTCTTTACAACTTTATGGTTTTGCTTAATGGACCGGTACAGAACGCTTTGTTTTGCTTAATGGACCGGTACCAGAATGTTTGCGTTTGGTTCATGGCAAGGAACTGCCGGTTCCCAAAGGTTGGAACTCACTGTTGCCAACGTGGGAACCACAGGTTACCATTGCAAGGAACTGCCGGTTCCCACAGGTTAGAAGTCATGGTTCCCAACCTGGCAACCAGAGGTTACCATTGCAAGCAACTGCCGGTTACCAGAGGTTGGAATTCATGCTTCCCAACCTGGGAACCATAGGTTACCATTGCAAAGAACTTCCAGTTCCTAAAATTGGAACTGATGGTTGCCAACGTGGGAACCAAAGCGCAGCACGCTGCACAGCACCCTGCACAGCACCCTGCACAGCACCCTGCACAGCACCCTGCACAGCACCTCTCACAGCACCCTTCACAGCACCCTGCACAGCACCTTTGCGAGACTTCGCCACCGCAGTCTTGCACAGCACCCTGCACAGCACCTTTGCCGAACTTCGCCACCGCAGTCTGGACACACCTTGCCAGCACCCTTCTGCACAGCACCTTTGCAGTCTGGACAGCACCCTGCACAGCACCCTGCACAGCACCCTGCACAGCACCTTGCACAGCACCCTGCACAGCACCTTTCACAGCACCCTGCACAGCACCTTTGCCAGACTTCGCCACCGCAGTCTGGACAACACCCTGCACAGCACCCTGCACAATACCTGCCAGACTTCGCCACCACAGTCTGGACAGCACCCTGCACAGCACCCTGCACAGCACCTTTGCCAGACTTCGCCACCGCAGTCTGGACAGCACCCTGCACAGCACCCTGCACAACACCCTGCACAGCACCCTGCACAGCACCTTTGCCAGACTTCGCCACCGCAGTCTGGACAGCACCCTGCACAGCACCCTGTGCAGCACCCTGCCCAGCACCCTGCACAGCACCCTGCACAGCACCCTGCACAGCACCCTGCACAGCACCTTTGCCAGACTTCGCCACCGCACTCTGGACAACACCAAGCAGAGCACCCTGCACAGCACTCTGCACAGCACCTTTGCCAGACTTCACCACCGGACTCTGGACCCTGCAACACCCTGCAGCAGCACCCTGCACAGCACCCTGCACAGCACCTTTGCCAGACTTCGCCACTGCAGTCTGAACAGCACAGCACCCTGCACAGCACCCTGCACACCCTGCACAGCACCCTGCACAGCACCTTTGCCAGACTTCGCCACCGCAGTCTGGAAAACACCCTGTACAGCACCCTGCACAGCACCCTGCACAGCACCCTGCACAGCCCCCTTACACAGCACCCTGCACAGCACCCTGCACAGCACCCTCCACAGCACCCTGCACAGCACCCTGCACAGCACCTTGCACAGCACCCTGCACAGCACCTTGCTGCACAGCACCCTGCTGCACAGCACCTTTGCCAGACATCGCCACCGCACCCTGGACAGCACCCTGCACAGCACCTTTGCCAGACAGCACCCTGCACAGCACCTTTGCCAGACTTCGCCACCGCAGTCTGGACAGCACCCTGCAGAGCACCCTGCACAGCACCTTTGCCAGACTTCGCCACCGCAGTCTGGACAACACCTTGCACAGCACCCTGCACAGCACCCTCCACAGCACCCTGCACAGCACCCTGCACAGCACCTTTGCCAGACTTCGCCACCGCAATCTGTACAGCACCCTGCACAGCACCCTGCACAGCACCTTTGCCAGACTTCGCCACCGCAGTCTGGACAGCACCCTGCAGAGCACCCTGCACAGCACCTTTGCCAGACTTCGCCACCGCAATCTGTACAGCACCCTGCACAGCACCCTGCACAGCACCCTGCACAACACCCTGCCACCGCAGTCTGGACAGCACCCTGCACAGCACCTTGGCCAAAAGTTCGCCACCGAAGACCCCACCTTTGAGAAGTAAGAACCCCTATAGCTTGCCAGCTATCTGGGGAAAAACGTGTGACGTATCCTTCTTCTTCCAAAGTAAGAGCACGCCATGTGTGTGGCGGTATTCAACTCGCAATGACTGAAAACTACCACGAAAAATGATTGCATTGTCAAACATGGACGTACTTAGATACATCTGTCTGACATGTGAGACATCTTGTTGTGCTTCGATCTGAACAGGATGATAAACATTACCAGCGGGTAGAGCATTAATGCGGTTGAGCAGGCGTTTCGTGTAATAGTCACGTACTGGAAGACCCTGTTCGTACAAGTCAGTTGCCAACACCGGATGCTCGGATGCCGTAAGAGCGGCAAGCTGATTTTGCACTCCTCGCAGTTCATCGAGATTCAAGTCTTCCAGCAGGTCTACTGCAAGTGACAGCTGCGATGGATAGAGAGCCCGTGAATTTCCTAATGGAAGGATGCATCTGATCAAAGTGCTGCAAAATCGGTATGGATAAACTTGTGCCAACTTCGTTCTTGATCCATATCCTGGAGCACTACCTTCCAATGGTTGATGATAATGTTTTGGATCATTTTTGGATTTACTATTACATCTCTTGAAAACTGGATTCAAGACTCCCTCAGGAAAGTTGTGAAGTAAGGATGTTGGTTTGTAGTAATAGTATCCATGTGGGTCTCTCATACCAAAGGCGCACATATCTAATGTTCCATAGGTTACGGTATGCTTCATGAGAAGGCGCTGAAAGTGTTTGGTAAACCAAATCTTGGAAGTCGCCGGATTTTCAATGATGAAAAATCTACCATGTTCAATCTGATAAAGAGCGACTCTTGCACAAAATTCTACCATGGGGAGATACTTTTTCCTTTTCTGATAAGTATCGGCAGGATCATTAATATTCTGCATTTGACTCCATGGTCCACAAACAGGTGCCATGTGGATGATTTTTGGCTGTTGTCGCTCAATGACTTCCATTGCCTTTCGCCGGCCTTCGGCAGTGAGCAAGTCGTAACCTGTGCGGAGGTCTATTGGAGCGCCGACTCGAAGCCCTTGCATTGCTGCCGCTTGACTAAGCTTGGCGGAGCCGCTAAACAACTCAAGGAAATCTAATTTTCCGGTCATAGCTGGCTCCCATGTATAACAACCATATGTAATACCTTCAGGACCTGACTGAATGGCATCGTGTTCTATGATGTTATTTGCATGGTCATCTGAGCGGCAAGTGGACTTCACTGCTGTACAGGCGCCCTTGGCCGAAGATTCGGCACCGGCGGCAGCTTTGGCCGAAAAGTCGGCACTGGCAAGTGCAATTGGTTCTAAAGGAATGTCAATATCCTCAATAGGATTATGGTCTTTTCTTATTTTACTGATGTTGACCTTCACGATTCTGGTTCCTAAATCAACTCCAACCATACTGCCATCTACGGAAACCAACTTTCCTTTTATCCATTTTCCTCCATGTGAACCGTCTGATTTGATTTTTGATTTGTCTTCGGTCCAATAGTAAACTTTATTTCCAGGAAAGAATGGTCCATCACTAAGTTGAAGTTTACTCGCAATATCTCTTCGAAGGTCATCAGATTGTTTTGCCTCTAGAAACTTTCGCATCGCCAGTGACCTTAGTGCTTCAATCTGTCTCTCAGGAGCAGGGGCCTCAGTCGTGAGCTGTGCTGGATTCATGAGCTCAATCGCCGTAAGATCGGCAGGTCTTCTGCCAAATGCTAATTCAATAGGAGTGACACCACCGAGTGTTACCATGGTGTTCCTTGAAATGCAGGCTTGTCTCAACAACTGTTTATAAGTAATGTTGGCAAGCAATGGATCATCTTTCAAGGAAATTAGCATTAATGAGACCTGTTTCTTAAACATGCGAATGGCTGCTTCAGCTCGATTTGGCCATGGTGTTCCTGGTCCTAGAGAGATTGGCCTGATGCTGTGCCGGTTATAATAACTCTCCATCTCAGTGCCCATGAAAGCTTGATCGGCAACAATGTATTTTGGATTCAGCTGATAAGTTTCAAAGTATTCCTGAAGATGAGAAATCGTCACCGGATCAGATCTGTTTTGAACTACAAAAGCAGTAGTCAAGGAGGTTGCACCGTCATACATAAGTAGGAATTGAAGTTTTGACTGAGGATTGATAGGAACTTCTCCATGATCAATGAAAGTAAGTTCACCAAAGACTTCACTTCGAATTCCTGAAACCTTAGCTCTCGATGGTGCAATCCTGGCAGTGGAACATGTGTCACATGATTTGGTAATCTGATCAAATTTGTCATAAATTTCTTTCGGCAACTTCAGAGCTGATGTTCTTCTCTTGAATTGTTCAGTGGTCATATGATAATGCTTCAAATGTAACTTGAGAAGTTCTGTGGGTGATTGAAGCTTATCATGAATTCTCTGAAGTGCAAGTGACAAAGTTCCCTTAGGTGACGGTTCCTTTTTCTCTTCAAGTTTTACCTCAACCTTTGGTTCCGGGTTGACTTCAGTTTCTTCTTCAATCTGAGGTTCCCGACGTCTTGGGATACCGTCCTTTGAACCGGAACTTGGCCCAGAGGCCACCATTGGCTCTTCATCGGGATCAAAAGGTTGAGCTGGTACTTCTAACTTACTATCAGGCTGAATTGTTTTCTTGACAATCTTCTTAGAATCAGGCTTGGCCGGTTTCGGCACCTCTGCAGGCTTAGGCTCTGATCCTTTGAATCTCTTGCAACCTTCCTTGTTTGTGTGAGGTCGATGTTTACCATTGCATGCTAGGCATGTGATGTCTTCGGACTGAAAGCTGCACACCGGTTTCCAACTGGAAGTAGCAAGAGCCATAATGTCAAGGACTGGATGGTTGGATGTACTGACCGCTAATGCGGTGCGCTGCATTCCAAACAGTGGACAAGTCATGAACTCACCTACAGGAGTGTGCTCAATGTTCACGCGAAGATTCCTCATTTGTTCAACTGAAAAAAGGATAGGAACCTTACCTTTGTCCAGGATGTCAACGCATGTTGTGATCCAACCAGTGTGTGCACGATCATTGCGAAAATGAATCACTAATCTTTCCTTGACAGTAGATTGTTCTCCATTGGCAAATGAAAATTTACTTGAACAGGGTTGCTTAGAAAACCAAATGTGATCACGCTTGGGATGTTGTTGGCAAGCCTGTACAAGGCGATCAATGGCAAAGCGGGATCCCATGGCTCGAGTGCAACCTGAGTCAAGAATGACATAAGTCGGATGAGAACCTAGATCTACATATTCACAAAGCAGTGCTTGTTGGGCACCATGATCATAATTGAGAAATACACACTCTTCCGTTGAGACGGAATCGAGCGGGCTTGTGCGCGGCTGAAACGAATGCAGATCACCGTTTCCGGTAGAAACACTCTTCTCAACTTGGCGGATGCTCTTCAATAAAGACCTGTTCAAATCAGAAAAGCACTGGTACATAACAGACACGAACAGAAGCACGAATGTGAGGGCCTCTACAAGTTCGTGTCCGAACAATCGGAACAAGCGGATGCCTGAAAAACAGAACCGGTTGATCTTGTCGGTCTGTCCGTCCTCGAAATTGATGTCTGAATGCTTGTCCTCGGATTCGGTCAGTTCCTCAGCGGAAGCAAAATACGACCAATTGTACCAATCACCTTGGGAGTAATCTCCGTCATATCCATAGTAGGATTCATAACCTGACCAGTCGTCTGTCCAATATGTGTCATAGTCATAACTCCAGCTTTCTTCGGCATGGGCTGTTTCTTGTTTTTCAGGGGCTTGTGATGCACTGGATGATGCAGCCTGTGCTACATTAGCTTGTGGAGGTTGTGACAAAAATGGATTGTTTCCTCCCTTGTTCTTCGCATCACCTTTTCCTTTTCCTTTCCATGAAGGCATTCCTTTGAAAGAATCCTTTCCTTTCATCATTCCTTTCTTGCCCTTTTTACCTTTTCCTTTACCCTTGCCTTTTCCCCAGAAAGCTGTGTCTTGCTGGTCATCTTCCCATGCTGCAAAACCCTTGCCTTTTGACCTCGAGCGGAAGCCGGGTCTTGATTTCTTTCCTCCTTTCTTGCCATAACCTTTTGGTCTACCTTTCTTGAAGGACCTGCCGTAGATGCGGCGCTTAGAGTATGAACCCTTGGCGCTGAGAACCCAGAACTCGTTCTCGGTGTACAGACCTGTGAAACCTTCTTCACCCGTCTCTTCATCGAAGACCCAAAATCCGTACTCACCTTCTTCGGTCTCGCCCTCGTCGATGACGTAGAAGTTGGACCGCTTGCGGTGCGTGATGTTTGGGTCTGCAACACCTGTGCGAGAAACGGCAAAAAGTTCTAAGAACAGCTGTTTCACTTGGAGATAGGTGTATTGAGGCATTGCAATCTGACGGATGTTCATGGACGAGACAAAACGCTCTCGTTGTTGCTCGTTGAGGTCTGCTTGCACTAGAAAAATCAGTGACATCAAATTGTCTGACAATGGAAACTGCTGTGCATGTCTGGTCCTTCTATTGGTTATGGTCTGTTCTCTCAATTCTTGTTGATAAGCTAGCTTATCTTCATCTGTTACTATTCCATTATAGTGCAGTCTTTGCTCATCTGTGAGTGCTGCCGTAAATGCCTGAGTGCCTGCTTCGGGAAGATCGGATATGTCCAGCAGATCGGACCAAGAAGCCAACAAACGCTTCTGCGCGATCTCAAATCGCCCTATCCAGTGCACGAATTCGCTCTGGCCTCGATATGTGCGAAACATCTGGAGGAATCGCCAAAGGAACACATGATTTACTCCCTTCACGAAGTATGGTCTCAATGTGTCCTTGAAATGAGCGAGGCCACGATCCGGATCTCGGAGTAGGGCATTATCGAGCATCGACTTATAAAAAGAAGCGGAACCAATGAGGGCATTCTTTAATGATGGTCCGTGTTTATCTGCATCCAATGTTGTGATCCCTAACCAGTCATCAATTAAATCTTCATATTCAAACCAGCTTGATTGGCCATCAAATTGGGGTGGAACCTTCGGTGTCATTTTGATGCCCATCCGGTTTTCGGAATGACTGGTGGCGGCATATGTTCAGGCGCTTCATAAGAGACAATCTGGAGTTGTTCTTCATCTGAATCCATGTTATGGATTAAGACCATGGCAGCTACTCTAACTTGACCTACAGGTTGCCTCCGCAAGTCCGATATACGGAATGTATGCAGAGAACGGCAGTTCGGCACACGGATCTAGACTTGGCGAAGGCACAGGCTCCGCTACCACTTTGAGGTAGCTATCCCTCTGTTAGGGGAGCCCTGGATTACTATCTACAACACCTGCGGTCAGCGGCAAGACTGCGATTCTTTTCTACGCGGCTTTGCTAGTCTTGAGCCATGCGGAGTGCGCATGAAAGATATGAATTAGGTGTACATGTCAACATGCATGAAAGCATTGTGTAGACACGTAAAACAAAATAAATCACAGGGGGGAAAAGTGAAAATTCCCTAGCTTGGGGAGCCCCCACGGGGGGGAAAAGTGAAAATTCCCTAGCTTGGGGAGCCCCCACGGGGGGGAAAAGTGAAAATTCCCTAGCTTGGGGAGCCCCCACGCAGGGGGAAAGTGAAAATTCTTAGCTTGGGAAGCCCCCACGGGGAGGAAAAGCGAAAATTCCCTCGCTTGGGAAGCCTCCACGGGGGTGATTCCACACCACCCTTAGCCCCTCTCACGGACCGAAATAAACCTGCGGTGTGGGCGGCCACCCCACGCGAAGCGGGGTGAATATGACCCTGGAAGGTACCCCGAAGAAAAGACTTTAGCCACGCCGCTGACTCACTGGCAGCAATTTCAACTATATAACTTGCGTCATTACACTGCAGGGTGCGCGTATCGGAAGGCCCACTTGATGCTGGCCATCATACGTACAGGCGGTGTGGAGTGTTTGGCCGGGGGATACGCTTCAACCTACGCTTCGTGCGGGTGTTAGCGAGACTGCCACTACCACTTCCATGATCATATCGACATCTAGAGGGAACTCGGAACCATCAGCACCCCCAAAAGCATCTGACACCTGGAGTGCACCTTTAACAGCACCCTGAACCACCACTCATCACCGCAGTCTAACAGTCTAACACAAATCGTGACAAACCCTGGACAGATTTCAGAATGCTGGATCTTGATATCTGCTTGTTGCAGGGAAAAGGCACTGAAGCTCATAAATGTCACCTGCTGAACAACGTCTCTGATGTCCTCTTAAAGTCCCCTTGAGTTTTTGAAAGTTGACACCTCCTTACTGAAGGCTAGATTCGTGAAAGCATCTTTCGAGTCTCACCAGTTGCAACACCTGATGTATTTATATATATATTTATATATATATATATCTATTTATTTATCTATTTATTTATCTATTTATTTACTTATTTATCTATTTATTTATTTAACTTTATTTATTTATACACGTTATCCGTTATTTCCAAATGTGTTATACACAGCATGTGGCGGAGAAAGTCTGAAGCAATTTGTTCACAACCCAAAGGCTGTCCCCGCCAACGCCAGCAGCAGCGGCGGCAGCTTGTTCAGCACGTTCACGGCGCTGTCACACAAAGTGAAGTGGAACAAGTGTGATCAGCTGCAATACAAAGTCGCAGAAGTCGCAGAAGTGGCAGAAGTGGCAGGGGCACAAATTACAATCCAAGTCCTTCAAGTCCTGGCCTTCTTCTCTTTGGCCGCTGCATGTTTTTTGTCCCAATCATTGTGTGCCTGTCACAGTGTGTGGTTTAGCTTGGCTCAAGGTCAAACAGACTTAAAGTACGGAGTTTCCATGAGTTTCCTGCATATATGGTCGCATCTTTATAATGCATGCACACTGGAGGAGTTTTGTATTCGGGAAATTCCCCTGCTGACGAGTTTTTAAATTTCTTGTTGGTGTCTTGTCTTCATTTCCCTGATCTCACACCAGACCATACCATTACCATGACCTTTACCTTTATCATTACCATCACCATTACATCCCGTGCGAAACAACCAAAATTAATGTCTAATGAAATGCAAATTTGATGTCTAGTGCAGTTCAACGCAAAACAAGACAAAACAATCTACGAAACAATACATTGCTTTGCAATGCTTTACATTCCATTTAAAACACAACTCTCTGTCACATACGGCTTAGAATGCAGAAATCCCGACTTGTCCTCTTTCTCCACATGTCTGTGTCCCCACCCCGCACTCCCCTCTCACTCTCTCTCTCTCTCTCGCTCCCTCCCTCTCTCTCCCCCTGTGAATTTGTCTGTTTTGATTTTGGTCCTGCGCATCATTGGAATAGCAACATAAAATCATGAACGCTAGCTTGCTCTACTGCGGACACCAGCGCGACCCCCGCCTTTTCGAAAGCCTCTCCCATACGATTCATGGCGTCTGTAATCCAGTCTCTGTCTGCCTGAAGTCCAACAAGATAAAGCCAGCCAACTTTATTGTCAAAGAGTCTTGCTTGCAAACAGACAAGAAATTCTTGTGGTTTTCAACACGCATCCGTTATTCTGCGTGGGGGTCTCATGTGCCTTCACGGACAGGTTGACTTTCTCCATCAAGTCTCTAGCACCTGCTGCCAGGAAAGGCCACACAAGCAGAACAACCTGACAAGAATTGGTAGATTGATGTCAAAAGAAGTCTCAAGTCATGGTAATCTCTATAATTCTCTACATACATGTTCATACTCAGTGAATGGGTCTTCCCAAAACTCGAAGCACTTGCACCAAAACCTCAGGGTCCTGCAGTGCGCTTTCGGAAAAAAAAAACACAAGAAACGTTGGAATGGCCGAATAACAAAAAGCAAAGCGCTTGCAGAAAAAAAAACTATGGATGTATGTCCACAAGGGCCAGCAGCTGCTAGCTTTTTGACGCGCTCCCCTAGATTTGTTGCAGTTATCAGTAGGTAAATAGCCTAGTCCAACTGCCACACGAAGCCAAGCAACCAGTCCATTCCAATAACAGTCCAATAACAGTCCAATAGCTACTGACTGAGTTGACCCGCCACTTCAACTATATACCTAGCTGGTGATCTAGCTATTTTAGTCATCAGTTCTTTGCTATCAAGTTTGTAAAAAGGAGCTAGTAGCTCAAACAACTATGCATAGAGAAAAAATAAGCTTAGTGACCTAGTTTGCTAGTCAGACAGCCTAGAAGAAATTTAGCATGGTCTCTTACAAATGAGTTGCCACTGTCATGCAAGCATTATCATGTATATATATATACATGTATATATATATACATGTGTATATATATATGTCTACATATATATATATATTGTACATACATATATATATATGTACATACACCATCAATGCCCCGACCAAGGAGCTTCCTCTCAGAAAGGTTCGCTGCAAAGGTCACAATGATGCGGGGATGTATGAAAATATGGTCACCTCTCCCCACATACTAAAAGGTTCTGGATTTCATACAAAAAATCTACATGTTATGCACTACGAGTTTGTTGACCAGTTTGTTGGTCGTCCCTTAGCCACGCACTCGCCAAGCATTTCCTTGTTTTCTTTTTGATTTTTGAATTTATACTTCTTCCAAGGCCGAATTTGCGTCTGCGATGGTTCATAAGCAAATCAAGTGGCACGACAACGACAACCTTTCCCTCCGACCGAAGATGTTATCAAGACGCTATTCATGCATCGTATTTGTATGATCCTTGCTACTTCCGTAGGGAACTATCAGGTGCGGAAAACCCATGAAAACCCTACCAGGACTGGAAGGTAGCCAAGGTAGCTAACCATCTACAATTCCTTGTCCTTAAGGCCTGTATAAATGCGTGTATATATATATATATACTGTATATACACACAGATTTTCGCACATGCTTGTATGCATGTCTTCATGAATTCAGTAGAGGACTGCACCTAAATCAGTACCCGCGCGTGTACATTCACTCTGCAAAACGCATGTCAAGTACACCTTCCGTGTCAAAGTCTCGCCTTCTTTGGCTCCTTGGGAGGTGCAATTTGGAGTCCACATAAGCTCGTACGCCATGACCTGCAGCTTCTCTTTCACATGTCGAATTACTCGAATGCTTCATTGAGCGCTTTGTGCTTCATATGATTTCTCAATGCTTTGTGACATCAAAGTAGCATCCTGATTCTTAGCCGCACCCGCAGAATACTCAGCACCAGAGGGCTCTTGGCCGTCACCATCTTCAGCTCCTCTCCGGGATTCATCACACCTGACAACGAGAACAGTTGGATTGCATCAAGCTCCACAAAGCAACATTCAAAACTCCAGTGGTTTCCACCCTCGAAAGGATCTTCAAAAGAAAGAACATTCGTTATTTGCTTCTTTAACCTTCTATCTTTTGAGCTTCTTCTTTAATTTATGTTACTTGTGTATGTGTATGTATATATATACCGTATGTGTATCATTATGTATCATATGTATATATTTGTAAGATTTTGTAAGTATACTTGACTGTTTTGAGCGCACTGAGGTCCTCACGGAGAAGCCGATCGATGTCCCAAAGGGTTCGCAGAATACCCCTGAGCTGCGCTCGGCTGCGCTATTGAATTATTGGGGAGGTCTCGGAGACCTGCAGCATTTGAACTGCAAAGCCGCCATCCTTTCCGTTTCTTTTCCATATCTTTTCCATGTTGTTTCCATTTTGTCTCCGATTCGCGTCCCTGCCTCAAAAAGATCTCCGAAGTCAGCCGGGGAGTGATCCGATACTTCACTTTCGCATCATACTGCAGGGACAGCAGTTTGAATTTCACAGGGTATGTTCAGGGCTTGAGTGACTAGGGTCCATGTGCAGTGTTTAGAAGAAGTTTACCTGGTTGCTTTATAGAAGCGAACTGGTGTTTCTTCTCTCTTTCTACTTACAAGAATGCATGATGCTCTGAGGATTAATCACTACACTAGTCCCTTGTCTAGAGCAAATCTGCAAGCCGAAAGACCTCCAAAAATCGCGAGAGAAACTCTTCCATCTCTGCCGCCGAGATGGTCTTTTGGTCGTCCCAGCTGAGTAGAAGGTTCACAGCCAAAATCCAATCCTGAATTGTAACAGCAATGCAAAACAAGCGTGACACCAAGTGGAAGAGATTCCCATAGCTGCCATAGCTTGAAGCTCCCATGGCTGAAATGAATGCTGAATAAACTCAGCTTGTCTGTCCTCAAGCCGGAGACGGTATTTCTTGCTCCGTTGAACCGGATCTTGTCTTTTGTAGCTGTCATCCTCTGCCTCATGTCAAAAGAATGCAGTTTTGAATATCCCGCAGCTGCTCTGAAGAAAGCGCCACGCTCTGAGAGTCCTGCTCTTTCACCCCTCCTGGGAACATCAGTTGAATATCTGCGGCGCCCAGGCCCAAACCTTGAATTGACGGGCAAGTCGTTATCTACGTCTCTTTCAAATGAGCTGAGCTGCGTTTAGTGTTGGAAATAGCATCTTTATGCACTTTTTCCAATGAGAGACTAAAGCCTTGCTATTTTGCGGCTAAAACCAACTGTTGAGACTGTGGCTATGTTTCTATGAGGAAAGCATCCAAGCATCACAGGCGCATTTGCAAAGCTTCCAAACTCGTGTGTGACAACAGCAGCAGAAATAGCGGGAGCAACCGAAGTAGAAATTTTGATGTGCTTCGTGGCCAATTTGTTTCTACAATCTAAAAGAAAGGAAAAGCCGATTCAGCCCTTCAAATCTTGGTAGAGAGCAAGCAAACACACCAGACGAGAAGAATCATTTCGTGCACTCCAATCTTCCACTACTGAAAGCTCTCCTGGCTGGGAAAAAAACGTCTCTTGATACATGTCTGTTTTTTGGCGCGAACCTTACAGTGTCAGGCAACCTTTGGTTTCAAAGGACTTCCATCGCAAGCAAACTTCTATGCATGGCAACTTCGATCAAGCTTGTGAGATGCAATTATAAAGGCAAATGAGGCGGTGATAATTGATAATGTTGCTCTTGCTTTCTCTCTAGAACTGGCCACTTGCGAACGGTTTCTTTGTCAAAATAAACCAACCTTTGCTTTGGTCCTTTCCGGTTACTCTTCCAATCATTGTGATGGCGACTCTCAAGGCTCAATCGCCCCACTTGCAGAATTCATCGAGAACATGTTCATCTCAGCTTTAGAGTAGCTCCTCCTGGCACAGTTCCAACCTGTTAAAACCTTCTTGAGTCTTGGGGTCCTTGCTTTAAGCATCTTCTTATTGCCCTAGGCTTTCCCTCTGGAAATTCGCACAACTGATAACTCTGAGGAGCGAACTCTTCACTGGCTCCGCGACGCTTGGCACCAGCTGCACACAACGAAAAAGCAAAGACTCAAGAAGCTGTCTATGTTGACTACTAGGATCTACTAGGACTGCCACGGAAGGCACTTGGTACAGACTTGACTGCAACGTGAAACAGAGAAGCCGTCCCTGCCTGCCGGGGTCAGCCTGGCAACTTCTTCAGTAATGAAGGATCAAACTGATACAACGTGTCGGTTCACGTTCACCATGGTTGGGCTTCATCATGCCAGCGGGACGTGAGTCCAGAACCTCTCCGTCCCCAGCCTGTTGACAGGTACAGGGACAACAATGAATTTTTGGCAAAAACAGGTTCAAGCCTCCATCATCAGGAGCACCCCTTAGCATGCAAGGTGTCACACTGCACAAATGTGCAAAGCGACTGAGTGACTGAAGAATCACTTTGGGCTAAAAGCTATGAGATCTATGAGTTCGGCCATGCTATTGCGCTGAGGTCAGTACAGACGACGGCGGAGCAAGGCACCACGGTTTTCAGTCATGCGGCCTGGTGGTGTCAATTTATCCTTCTGGACGCCACGACACCGCTGCCCCGTCAACTTTGACTCGTGACACGCTGACTGTGCCTGGAGGCCTGCTGCGAGGACCTTCGAGAATTGGTACCCACAGGGCAAAGTAGCAGGATACCCATTGGCACGACCAATCAGAACAGCAGAGCGCTCGATGCCATCGCGCTGACTACACGACGTGATAAAGTCATGTCATCTCAATTCGGCATAGCATGACAGCTTCAACGAAGGCGTGGCAGAGAAGACATAAAGTCCAGGATTAGTCAGATTCCACGCAACTACCCAATAGAGTTCTGAATACATTGCTCAATCTGTAGATTGACTTAATATATAATTTGAAAATTGTTTCTTGTGGGTGGGTCAGAAACGAACAACTATTCTGCAATCATCCAAGTGGGCCTCTGCGACTGAGACTTCTACCTTGCCACACAGAGAAAAATGCAACGAGCGCAGCTGCTGTAAGAGCCAATGTCATACTTTCGCTTTGCCATGAAAATAAGGTTTCAAGTTTCAAGATATGAACTATGAACAGTGAGACGGCCTTTTTTCCAAAAGGTTTGAAAGGACCATGGATTTGAATCTAGGTGTGGAACATGTTGTTACTTCTCACACCGAACTCTGGAATGGCCCTTAATTCCGCTCCACATTGCTTCTCAATTCAAGCGCTTTAAAGTCTGCGTGCAGTCTGGGGTCTCCCGCTTGAGCTTCGTCGCCCTCCGGGTAAAACGACCCTTCTTAGTGGACCTGGGCACTGGGTCCTGGGTCCCTTTGCTTTCTCACGCCAACACACCACTTTGTCGATACTGCATTCATTCAAACCACTCAAAACGTGTTCAAATTTGTCATTGCCTTCTTCCAAGATCAGCTTAGTCACTTCGACTTCTGGACCCAATTCGAACATCTCGATCACGCTCAAGCAGCCTTGCCACCAACACAGCAACTGAGGCTTAGTGCCCAAGAAAAAGAAAGCACCTCAGAATCCTCAAAGTACCTCAGTACTGCAGCACTACTCGAGAAATATCACCATGGCCTCGAGGACTGGCGCCGAACTTGTACCTGGAACTTTCTGCGGTCAGATCATCTGAGTCCATTTCTGCACCATTGAGCTCCCGGCTTCTCGAGGGCGCTCTGGCGACCGACTGTCACCAGCAGGCAGGTCCTTTCAAGACAGGCAGTCCATCAAGGACCATTTCAAGAGATTCCGAATGATTCAAAAAGAATTCAAAAAACACATTCCTAGTTATCCTAGTTATCCTAGTTCAA
This sequence comes from Cladocopium goreaui, assembly GCA_947184155.2. NCBI lineage: Eukaryota > Dinophyceae > Suessiales > Symbiodiniaceae > Cladocopium > Cladocopium goreaui. The sequence continues at coordinate 16,597 of CAMXCT020000687.1, read as the reverse complement.
GCAAAAGAAATCCACGGTCTGCAAGTCATGTGATTTGTATCGTGCCTCATCCCAATCGCCTGGGCCACGGCGTCTTTTGGGAGGCAACCCCCTTCTGGGCAGTGGCGGCCTTCCTGTCATTTTCCGTCACTCCATCGCAATGCTCAAGACGCTGGTCCATTTGAGCACTGCGCAACTTGAGAATCAAAGCTACAGCAGCCAGAGGCTCCATATGATCTGCTATGTGGTCTGAGAATCAGAGCATGAAGGTCTGCATATCGCAACAAAGCGATCTGTCCCTTTGGGCTCTGCAAACAAAAAAGCTTGAGACATGCGCTGCTTTGACTTCCTCTCCTTTTCTTCAAACTCATCGGCTGTGCTGAGCTGCTATGTGAAACTGGTGAGACATCGTGCAAAAAAGCAAACACCTTTATTTTTTGTTTCTAGGAGCCTCCAAAATGTTGCTAAAATTCTACAACTGACTTTGCCTTACAGCAAGAGAGGGAAAGCTGTTCAGGGCTTTGCATCCAGCTGTCCTCACGTTGCCTCTGATCTGACATTAACTGCATCCGCTGCACTCAGGAGCCTACATATACAGCATGGCATGGTTCCTTCTTTGCTGACTCGGTCCTCCCGATTTGTATCTTTGATTCTTACAATGAAATTATGTTGCGCTGCAACATCAACAGCCATCAAGAGCCGTCAAGATTCATCAAGAGTCGAGAGCCTCAGGGCTTCTTCAGCTCGTTTCCGAGCTTGCTCCTCTATGCATTGGAAACTGGCAAAGTTCTGACAGAACAAGCGCGGCCTTGACAAATTTACAGAAAGGTTGTTCTGCATCAAGCAACGGAAGGATCTAAAGCAACAAACGTACTTTTGCATGCAAAGAATGTGGACACTACGTTAACAGGTCTACACGTCTTGCGGACACATCACCCCAAGTGTCCTCTGAGAGCAGCTGTTCTTGCAACGGTTTCACAACCTCTCCAAGTAAAATTGTGCAGGAGAGGCCAGGCAACCACGTCAATATACCAAATGTATTGAAAGGTTTCGAAAATCCAGTTGCAAGAAGCTAATTAATCACAGCACAACATGTCGCAGCAATTACACAAGAGATGAAATGCGCAAGAACTGCTGCCTTTGCAACCTCTTCCTGCACAGCTTTCTCGACCTGCAACACGGCTGAAATGCCGGCTGCATCAATACTGAAGGCAAGAAAGACCGTTTGTTCTTTTCTCTCATTCTGATTCTGTTTGATTTGGCTGGATCAAGAACAGTGCATGCAAGAACAAATGGTCTTCAAACAAATTAACACTGCATTGGAGTCCAGTGAATGCCTACAAAAACACACAGCAGAAAACTGAATCACAAGGGCCTCTTGCCAGAGGGATGAGGTTGCGCTAAACTGGGACATGCTTCTCAGCGATGGTGTCCGCTGCCTTTGCCTTGTCTCACAATGCATTAGATTGGGATCAAAATTGGGGTCGGAAATGGCAACCACTTGACACCGACTCATTCCAGCAGCGAGCGACTGATCATTGAAGAAAAGCAGGCTGGGATCCTGATTGCTGTGCCTTAATTGACTTGGTGCCCACGTTCAATCGCATGATTATTCATATAGATTCATCAAGGAGTTGCATGAGTGGCTGCTTGTAACTCACAACATCTGTTCTCTTTGCAAACATGCACGCGTGAAAACATCAAAACTTAGGACTGCTCTGGCCACCTGAACATGGTCGTGAACTGTGTGTCCTAGGATGGTAGCGCATGCAGATTGCCAAAGTGATAAACTGGCTGAAGCAACACTCCTGCTGGCAGTGGACCTCCGTGAGAGGGCACTGGGGAGTTCTGCCCTGTCTGGCCTAGCACTTCGACGGATGATTTGAATGTGGTTTGAAAATTTCAAAAGCTCAGTGCACAACAGCGGATACAATATATACATCTTCCAGCTTTGTCCAAGGAAGCCAATCCTAAGTGCAATGCAGCAAGAGCCCAGTTGAGAAGGAGCCCAAAGGCCGCCGGGAGCGTTGGCTAGACGGAGGCCTGTGAACAAGTCAGCACTATATCAGTTTTTCAAAAAAATTGAACCAAACTCAAACATGACATGACTTCACAGAAATTCAAGTTTCAATTTCAATACATGTGTCACACTAAATTTTCTAGGCGTCCAAATAATGAACCTCACATAGGGCCTTGAAGGAGTCTGATGTTGTGACAAAGCCTGCAACAATTTGCTTCGGTCAAGCGTGCTCAATGTGGCAGTTTTTATCAAAATCTTTTAACGGAGAGTCTGGAAGCTGCACTATCTGCACTTGCATTGCCTTAAAAGCCAAAGCTGGGCACTGAACCGGCAAAGAACTGGACTGGTAGAGCTTGTCAAAGATGACCTGCCCGTGAGAACAAAAAGGTTCAGTGGATACTTGAAACATATAGAACATTGAAACGGCCCACACTGTGTGGACACTCGAGATTGCTTAGAGATGTAGACTCGTCCCGAAAGCCAAGCTCAATGTCGAAGGATCCAGCCCTTGTGTTCCACCAACTGTTCCCTCAAATGCCTATATCCCCATTGGGCAAAGAAGGCCAATCCATGTATCTACCTATCTATCTATTTAACTCTCACAAACCATTGAACTCGATGACGACGACGTATTTCATGCCCACCATTAAATCATTAAGTAATGTCCTCTTTTCCAGTCTCGGCAGGGGCGGCAGTCGGCAGTCCTATATTTATTTGCATACTACATAGAGCATATATATATATATATAGAGAGAGAGAGGTACGGTATACACATAAATTATACTTAAACATATTCATACATACCAGCATAAATGCATGCACAAAGACATACATATAGACTATCATATAGACTATATATAGATAATATATGGACTTTATATAGATATGGGCCACGGTCAATATTTGGTATATAGCTCCAAGTCATCAATTTTTGAAGAGTGTATTATCGTTTTTCAGGTTTTAGTATATAAGCAAATGTTATCGTTTTTTGAAGAGTGTATTTTTCGTTTTCCAAGCCCCAGCTCAATTTCCAAAAAAAAAGATATCTCGAATACTACTCTCCATTAACCTAAATTTTGGCTGTAGCTCATATAATGAATTAGATAAATTCGATGATGTAAATGAATTAGATGCAGGCTTTGGGACCCTGCGCTGTCGGGTGCCTTGGTTACATCATCCACGGTCGGAGCAGGTGGCGCTTTTGGTGCCAGTATCTCTGCGCCTCCCTTTCTTCCGTAGTACCTTGGACACATACTGGTCATTCCCAGGTGGGTAGGAAATTGTTTCGGGATTTTTTTTTTTTAGTTTGGGGAATGTTTTTTTGATTTCCGGTTCTCACCATTTTCCATGCTATTTGCAGCATTTTGGAGCTGGAAACTGCCATTTCCACGGTATGTGCAACGGTTTTGAGTTCGAACCTCTCATTTTCCATTGTATTTTCCACGGTATTTGCAACAGTTTGCAGCATGTTCTGTCCATTTTCCATGCTCTTTGCAGCATTTTTGAGCTGGAATCTGCATTTCCACCGTATGTGCAACATTTTACAGCTACATTCCTCACAGTACTTGCAGGATTTTGGAGCTGAAGGCTGACATTCCAACAGTTGTTTGTTGTTACTGTTACTGTTGTTGGTGTTGGTGTTGGTGTTGTTGTTGTTGTTGTTACCGTTAGTGTTGTTAGTGTTGTTAGTGTTGCTAGTGTTAGTGTTGTTATATATATATACAATATATATATATATATACAATATATATATACAATATACATATATATATACAATATATATATATATATACAATATATATATATACAATATATATATATATATACAATGTATATATATATATATATATATTCTAACCAAAGTAGTGTATTGAAATGTGTGCAAGCTTGAATTTAAATAAAAAAAAGCGGGAGGGGGGGATTGGGGGGGACGGCGCAGCGCCTCCCCCCCAAAGCAGATTGGAAACACCTATTTTCACATGCAAGGTGCTAGGTTGAATGTGATACTCAAGGTGTATATACTACACGACATGCACCTTGGAAACATGTGGAATGTAGGTTAAGGCACAACGATGCACAATAGTTTCATTTGATGTTATCATCGAGTTGGTTTAAGATCTATTTATATAAGGTTTGGTTCAGGGTTGGCTTGGGGTTTGAATATCATCCGGATGATAATGCAAACCTTTTAGATATATATATATATACAGATATACAGATATATATATAGATATATAGATATATAGATAAATAGATATATAGATTTAAAGATATATAGATATAAAGATATATGTATATATACATATAGAAATATAGATAGATATATACAGATATATAGATATATGGTGGTATAAATATATATATATAGAGAGATATAGATATATAGAGATATTTATATAGATATATAGATATATAGTGTATATATATAGAGATATAGATATATAGATATATAGATAGATATGTATAGATAGATATGTATAGAGAGAGAGAGATAGATAGATAGATAGATAGGTAGATAGATAGGTAGATAGATAGATAGATATATATGTATATAGATATCTAGATATAGATATATATAGAGATATATAGAAATATATAGATATATATATAGAGATATATAGAGATATATATAGAGATATATTTATATATAGATATATATATATATAGATATAGATATATATAGAGATATAGATATTTAGATATATAGATAATTATATAGATATATGATATATATATATATATAGATATATAGATATTTTTTAGATACAGCCATAGATGTAGATATAGATACAGATATAGATAGACATAGATAGATATAGATACGTAGATATAGATAGATATAGATAGATATAGATGGATATAGATGGATAGAAGATGTGATGTTGCTCCACACCTCATGGAAAAGCAAAAAAACAAAGAAAAGCAAAAAAGCAAAAAAGCAAAGAAAAGCAAGAAAAGCAAAAAAGCAAAGAAAAGCAGAAAAGCGAGAAAAGCAAAAAAGCAAAAAAGCAAAGAAAAGCAAGGGAAGCAAAAAAGCAAAAAAAGCAAAGAAAAGCAAGAAAAGCAAAAAAAGGAATAGAAGCAAAGAAGCAGAGAAGCACTGCAGGAGGCAATAGAGTAAGCAGGAAGAAATCCAAAAAAAAATCCCTAAACTAAAAAAAAAAAAAAACTAAATAAATGGCCCTCCTTCCCAGGTCATCCGAAAGTCTCTGTCAGCATACCAGGTGGCATTCGGTGGCATACCACGTATCAAATGGTATCAGAATGGTATCAGAATGGATCAGAATGGTATTAGTATCTCTTCTTAGTTTACTTTGCAATCTTTGCAAATCGACTTGATCTCAGTGGAGCTTTGTCTGCATTTCGAAACTCTTCTGAGCGATTTGCAAGAGTGTACCTTTTTGCCGGGCTTTCTTCTCCTTCCCCAGATGCTGCCTTGACAAGAAAGTGCACTCCAAAATGCAAATATACGTATCAAAGCTGCGAAGCTGGTCTGTGTGGGCCGATGCCAAAAAGCTGAGTTGAGCCAACAGTTGAGCTAGTCGAGAGATAGTCGAAATGTCTCTGTAAATTTGTATGGTGTCTGTGACCCTCTAGGCCGTGAACTGCCAGGCACCATGTTTGGCCGCAAAGTTGTCCATTGCAAGTCGTACTTTGGGCCCCAAAGCAAGCAAACAGAAAGTTTCTTTGTTTTCTTTATTTAAACTCAGCCAGCAGCTTCCATGCGCGAAGCCATACCCTAATTGCAACTGCTTAAGTCTTTTTCATGTGCATCTGCTGTCCTATCGGTCCTATCCATTTGGCCCAACTTTGCCGACTTTGTCGACTTCACAACAGCAATACTCCTTGGGAGACTGCCAAATTTCGTGAAACATCACAACTTACAAAATTTTGAAAGAAAAACATAGAAAAACTAACTTCAGCAAGATCCTGTCACGAGTGCATGACAACAGCGAGAAAAGAAGGGAATGCTCAAGGTACACTTGCTGGTGACAATGATTTCCAACTAATCTAGCTACGTGAGTGTGTCTCAACACATGCAAGATTGGCAGCGAATGCGCTTTCCAGTATCGCCGAAAGCTCGAAGGTACTGGCAAGGGCTGTGTCAAAACATGGTTGTTGACAGCATTGAGCAGTCCTCAAATGCACAATGCACAGCTGTCATTCATGAACTAAGTTTAACTAAATTCAAAGCAAATGAGGTCGGAGGGCTTGCTGGTCCATGGACCCTCCTGCAAAGGCAGGCGCACTCCAGTTCCATCATTGCCAAGGGCAAAAGAGATACAAGACCATCTATTGAAATCTAGTTTGACCACTCAGCACATCTGGCAGCTTCCTCCTCTGTATGCCCTCAGATCTGGTAGAGAAGTATCCCGTGGTGGGACATAAGGCCTCCAAAACACTGGCAAGATCTCATCCGTTCGAGGTCTTGCAACACTTCTGGTAGTTGGCCTCATGCTGCTAACAGTTCTGTCATCAAGCTTGTACCTGCCACCAAATGCCACAAACAGCTCTCCTGGCTGCTTTAGTTCTGACAAAGTTTCTTCTCGTGCTGTGTTGTGTTGATGGATCTCTGCATCTGCGCACTGATTCTTCTTGTCTGCGGGGTGGACCTTTGTAACGTCTTGCCCATAGGGCCAGAAGCGAGACCTCAAGAGGAGTGAAACTTTACCCCGAAACTGTCTGGCAACATCAGTTCTGACTGACCTCAATCATTAGTGACATTAGTGCAAGCTTCCCTTGCACTCATGAGCTCTTGACGAAGTCGTCTCGAGCGTGACATTGGGCATGGTAGCCTGAATCCAGCTGGAGCTGTTGCAGAACACGGCCCCAGAATCTCAGACTCACAAAAAAGCATCGCTTTGAGACCAAGATGAGCCTTGAGTCCAGATTCAAACCACTCGCCGTAGCTTCGGTAGAGTCTGATCGGAGCCTTGAAAGTTGTCACTACATTCACTCCATGCACAGCCCATGCAGCTCTTGCCCGCTGCTGAGGCCAATGCATGCTTGTCATCACATGGCTTCAAATGCCCCACCTGCAAGTGTGCTCGTGCGCAAGAACTAGCTCTCATCCACGTCACACTTGAAACCGACAATCTCGACAAATTTTCCAAATATACCAGGATAAGCCACATTGTCAAGTCTGCATTTGCCAATGGCAGTCGACGTTGTGTAGAGTTCCCTGGCATCAATAGCCACATTCAGCAAGGTATGGCATTTTCCCCCTTGGCAGAAGTTCAATGACTGCAAAATCAAAGACTAGAGACAAAAATACCGTGACTATCTGAGACTGGTTAGTGCTCTTCTGCCGCTACCAGTGAAAAGGGTACAAAATGTAGTGACTGGAGAGACCATAGTTCGGTGGATTTGTTTTGGCATGAATCACTTCCTTGTTGCAAGTTAAAAGGATCAAAAGGATTGTTTTAAGCAGGGCAGGTTTGGGTCACTGGTTGACATGGTCCCGCCCGGCACATCGATTGAGGGCTCAAGTTTTCTAGGCCAACGCAGTGAATTTCATTCTGAATGCAAAATCAAGAAGTCAAAGAACCATGGCTCACTAACTATTGGATGTCGCCTCGCAAGAATCACCTTGGATACCCTTGTTGAGTCCGGGGTGCTCATGTGGCTGCTTTGCTGGGAGGCTCTTGAGTCGTCAGATTTTCTGACAAGCGAAATCCTTGAAAGTACTTCAGCTTCAGATGTCTTCCTGTCTGTTGCACTTAAGCAACACATTTAGCATCACTGGCATCACTGGCATCACTGGCATTTCATATCAAGTATATTACACAAGCAGTGTATGGGAAGGATCTGAAGATTTAAAAACCCAAGGATTTTGATGCTGCAATCTTGATAGAGGATCTTGGACACTGGATGAAGAAATTTTGTGTCCGGGAGATCTCCCGCAGGTTCTTGGTGAAACATTGTTACCTATGGAACTGGAAGCAAGATTTTGCTGAGTATCTCTAAACATTTGGCAAGTAGCTCTTGACAACCGCATCTACCCGATTTAAAGTAGTTGCAATACGCGAAGTTGTTGCAGAAAAGGTTTTCGGAAGTGTTTGGCGAGTCTCACTTGCAACTCGTCGCACCAGTGTTTGGTACGCAAGGACACGAAGGGCACGTGAATGTTTCTAGCACTCGTGACTAAGATCAAACTGACACATCTTTTAGCTTGACTAACCAATGAATCATGATAACTACTCCGGTATTGTCCTTTCAAACTATGTTGGCTGTTGAAGAAGACCATTGCAACAAAAAACTCTTAATTTTAAGATATTTTAAGGATGAGGGTATCAGAATAAGAGCCATGAACAATGATTAATAGACACAACAATGCTCGAGACAGATCCTCGGTGGGGAAAAATTGCCACAACCACTCAAGTAAGCTTGCGGTTTGCAGTCAATCACTTCAGATGGCATGGATAGGAATGGCTGGCTGTCCTTTGGACATAAAGAATTTGGCAAAACGCATGACACAAGAACTTCAAGGCAAGGGATCAAGATTGTCCTACAATTACCTAGCCTGACACAATGCCAGACATCTCCAGTAGGTTTCATGTGTGTAAGGCATGCAAAGGTGGAGGCAAACAAGGACAGAGACATTTTGACTTCACAGACATCTTAAATCTGAATAAGCTTCAGATGCAAACCCCATGCATTCCTTCTCTTGTATTTTGTATTTGGGACAGTACAAAAGGAGAGAATAGGGATTCCTGACTAAAAACGCACCCAAGAAATTTGGAGAGAAATCAGAGGTCTCGGCAGCAACAAAAAGTAGCAACAAACAGCCGGGAACGCTCCATACGCCGAACATAGCCAGGTTCAGGCTGAAAGTCATACCGACCCAATGTGTGCCATGGACCTGAGGCGGTGTCTTTTTTTGAAGGACTCCTAGGACTTACCACCAAGCACTTGTTTTGGCGAAGCTCAAAGTGCTCCATGCTTCTTTATGGTGATCTCAAGTGGGGCTCAAGCACGTCTCCGAAAAAAGAACTAAGAAGAAACCCGCAAAACAAGGGAAAGGAGATCACAAGATGATTGACCTGAGACCATAACTTGCCATTTTTCCTCTGATGTAAATCAAATGCAGGTCTTTGAGCAAATGCTGCATGTGTATGCAAACGTGTCATTCTTTTCTCTGTGCCAAGAAGCTGCATTCTCTCTGGAATGCTTTTGTGGTATAGGTTCATCATGAAAGTCTCTATTACAGCAACAAAACACAAGAAGCTCGCGTTTATTTTTCAAGTCAGTGCCGGCTTGGTCGGCTCTGCCATTAACATTGACCTAAGGATGTTGTGGAGGACACTCCTGTCAGTTGAGTCCTCTTAGAACTGTATGATTCACACGATGGGGCACAGCCATGCTGTTACCACGGCTGTTCAGGGCTGGAACTGAGATCTGTGCAGTAAACGTCAAACACAATCAAACAGTGTATTTGGGCAAGTTTGGAGTTCTCTTCCTCCTTGGGCCTAAGAGTCACAAATTGGAACCCCTAAACAGCAACCTGCGAGGCATCCACTAGTCAAAGCTTGCTGGCACCGATACCTCAATCTGCTGCCTTGATTGGTTTCAATGTAGACTTTCCAGGATTGTCAAGATTGCCAAGACGTTGGAAGTTCAAAGCTAAGCAATGTGCAGAAGCTTGCCTCAAACTCCAAACACATCATCTGTGTTGGCGTCACGCCAACTCTGACGAACCTCAGCTGAGGTTGCAGGTAATGAACAAGTACTTGCTAGCCTTAGAAAGGTACAATGGAACATGCATTAGAGAAAGCAGGCCAAACTATCCGAAAAAGCATGTGTCATCTATAGTTTGATGGAAAAAAAACTAGGTGGGAGAGGTTTGGCCTCTCAAACAGAGCGGTGTGGTTTCGGTGAAAGTGTGCTCCTTGAGCTAGCAGTTCCCCACAAATAGCAGCTTCTGGTCGCTTCCCATGTTGATCATGTTGACGGTATTGACGTCTGTACCGTCCCACCCACTCCAAGCTTCTGGCAGAGTTGTAACAGCTCCGATGGCAGCCACTAGGAACACCAAAGAGGCGATCAATAGCCTCCGAGCATCGCTGCTTTGAGAAGCTCGGAAATAGAATTCTACATTCTGAAGGCAACGTAGCAATGCAATATACACGTGGCTGCATACCGTTTTTTCTTGGGGCCCTGGCCCTGTCTTCTCCATTTCGCAGACACTAGGGCCCACAAGCCCAGATGGCAAACGCGCTCCATCTCTTGTGGACATGACGGTAACAAGCTCGGCCTAAAGGGGCACCACAAACCAACACACAGTAGAAGTGTGGAAGAGACAAATCAATGTTCTATCTTTTTGTATATACTATATATATATACATGGATTGTCAAAAAAACATATTTTGTCAAGTAAGGATCTGTTCATGAAGTTTCTATAAGGTGATCATCAAGAGTGTTCCAAGTGCAGCGCAACGGGCCATCGGTCAGCAGCAGTAGGGAAAAGGGATGATGCACCTCTCAATTACAGTCATACAGGAGTGGATATGACCCAACTTCAATGGTTGATCAGTCAACGCCAGGCAGAAACTTCAAAACACAAAGATATTTTGTGTAAAACTGGTTCCTGCATTGAAAAAACGACCTTTGATTAGTATTGATAGCTGTGTTTTCACACAATTCAAGTTTGTCTCGACCATCAAGGACGCTCCGTACCCTGCCGGTTGGAACCATTCGTCCACTCCACGATGGTGATCATCGGAACACAGAGCGACTTATTAGAAAGGTGGCCAGGTGGCCTGGAATGCCCAGTTCGGGAAACTTCACCAACCTTAAGCGTTCGGTGTCCAAGTGCTGAAGTTGAATCCGTTGTTATCGTTGTTCTAAGTTGAGCACCATTTGTGGGCTTGACCAGAGCATGTCTTCGACATTGGATTCCAGCGACCAATCCTGTTGCGCGGTAGCAGCGAAAAACGCTCAACAAGGAGAATCAATTTCTTCTCCTCAAAACAGAAACTATTTCAGTTTATGACACGCAAGAAACTTTGCACGGGTGGCAATAGGCTTTGGGTAGAGAAATCTGTTTGAACATGTTGCCTTCTAGCCAGCAAAATCCCAGCTGTGGTGATCGATCATAAAGTTGCGCAAAAATGAGCACCGGATCCCTCCTCTCGACTTGTGCCACCAGCAAGCCATTCACATCCTTCAAACATGTGCAGTATTACAGCAGAGTTACAGCCCACTCTGTGCAAGAGTGCAAATATTCATCCACTATCTTGGAAGATGCAGGAAGACCTTGCCTCTATGTTGAAGGAGCTTTGGAACAAACGTAAATAGGGAGTGTGCGCAATCTTGCGTCCCGCCTGGCTGCAAAAATAAATTGATTTGAACATGTCGCATCATGGCTGAGTCATGTCTGTAGGAAGTATCATCCGAATGTACAGGCCAGGTAGTCATGATCTCTGATGATGAACTGCAGAAAGACAGAACCATCCTTGGAAACATGGCTCAAAAACTGATAGCAAATGTGTCTGTCGCTTTCTGGACTTCACAAGTCCACAATGCTACTTCCCAACAAAACAGGAAAGTTCGCTCAGATTAGGAACTCTGCTTCTACTCATAATTATCTGGCTACATAAAATCAAAAATGAATAAAGATGATATCCTCAGCTGAACCAACCGAGTTCGAAACACAAGAACCATAGATCTCGCAGGCATGTGAATCTGGCTCACCTGGGACGTGGTAGACCTGCATGAGCATTGCCAAGTTACAATTGTCGCAAATAAGTTCCAATGAACAAAGATGAACAAAGCTTGTCAAGGCCTTCTCATCCAAAAAGAACCGCCTGTGTTGGCACTCCATAATAGTCTGTGGAAGGTTGTCCAAAACAGCTTTAAGAAAAGAACTGGTCTCATCCTACTCATATCACCTCTGAATCTCACGTATGACGCTAGAGGGTTGCTAAGCCGAGTGCGTATATCCAACGCAGTCATTCAATCGAAACGTGTTGCCAGTCAACGACGCCACCTCTTCGGCTAAAGGCCAAGGCTGGCAGAAACAAAGCGGATACGGCAGAACATAATAGAACAACATGTCAATTAATGTCAATCAATATCAATCAATAATATCAACCAGTCTCTGGGTTCGACACTGGTTGAGTTGATCCAAAGAGACCTCTACTTGGAAGAGTGTAGGATGTGACAGGGACCAAGCCTTCAGGGACGTTGATGGGCTGACTCTCCGTTCCACACTGGGCTTTAAGGTCTTGTACGGCTATCGTGCGCACACCATTTCTGCGAAAATGTCAAGTGAAAACATACATCAGTGTGTGGTCTGAGAATCCGCCTTGTTAGGTTATTCGTGTCTCAAATGAACGTGCCTGGTATTTTTTGGTATCCACTTCTTTTTCGGGTCTGTAGCTGCTCTGTACTCTACCTACTCTACCTTCTCCATCCTTCTCCCACCTCTTTCTAATCGTATCATGCACAAAGCAGCGGAAAACAGTGCGGAACGTGCAATTCACAAAAGTTGCCCAAAAGTAATGGAAAGCACCGTTTGAAATCCTGTCAGCCCTACCTCCTCCAAGAGTGCTGCATTGTTGGGTCCATGACATCACCAGGGGTATCTGTTCCAGGGATGGAATCAGGTCTAAACACCCACTCCTCTCACACCCCCTTCATCTGCACTTTTGAGGAGTATTGACATGGTCCAAAAGGGTTCATATCAGAGAATCATGAACCAAGAAAGGGCAAACACAAAAGTTCATGCACTGGATCTCATTTTGAATCTATGCACTATGCACTGTATTTGTTTTGATGTTATCGTTTTTCAATAGTCTGCCCGAGCTTAGGGTTTGACTGCAGGGTCTTCTGGTGAAGCCTCTGACGTACTCCTGAGAGCTTACAAGTCTCAATTCTCAATGTTGACAGAGTTCTGAAAGAATGTTAAAGAAAATATCATGTCTGAACTTTTGAATGTCATAAAAACATATAAAAATGTGAAGTCTGTCGTAAAATGTTTGAGTCTGTCTAGTCTGTCTAGGGACCCCGTCCAGCTTCCAGACGGTGCCAGTGTGCAAGGACTCGGTGCGTCAATCTCCAGCTTGCTAGGCCTGCGAAAGATGTGGACGCTGCAGCTCTACAAAGACATACGAAGAAAAATCAACAAAGACAACAAGATCAAAAATTGCAAAGACCAGCAAAGACCAGCAAAGATCAGAAAGCTAAGCAAAGCCAAGCAAAGACCAATTCTAAGGCTGGCACCATTCGTTCAAGATAGGACATGGATCGAGTGCAGGGTCTCCTGCAGCTTTGCTTCTTATTTTCATTTGAAGTATGGCTGCTACGCGCTCTGAACGCCTTTGGCGGGCAGTACAGCTGAAGGAGCTCCGAATCCTCACTCCAAACGAACCGACTCAGTAGAGTCAAAATGCACCGAATACACTCATGACTCATGTGTGTATATATATACAATTATATAACCAATTTTAACCAGTCGCACAATGTATGAGAAATGTGGAAGCCTACGGCTACTCGCCATGAGCACAGAACCACTGTACCTTCTCCCCCCCACCCTCCCCGTTTGGCTATATACCTAAGTAGTCTATAGGTAGTATCTGGACATTATATATATATATATAGCTCGCTTTGTTAGAGAGGTTGTCTAGTGTCTGGGCAGTATGTAGGTTGAGTGCAGCAAATAGCAAATGGCCAGAATTATATGGGCAGTGCATGTGTGTAGTGCACAGTGTAGAGCTGGTATAGTGAAAGGTTCATGGTAGTGTGTATAGGTTTGTGTAGTATACGTGAAGCTGTGTAGTTCTGAGGGATGGGAGGGGAAGCAAGAGGGTGCGGAGGGAGTGTAAGACGGTAGGTGTGAAGTTCTGTGAAGTACAAATGTGCAGGGGGGTAGGGTTCTTGGGTGGAGAAGGGACGGACCAAACCAGCGCCAGCGGGGACTGGGCGGCCGGGAACTGGGCTAATATACTAAACATGCAAATGCGTACATATACTAGTATGTGCATATGACCCATTTATATATACATACCTACATATTCATATGCATATGTTATGTATAGATAATGTACCCTGTGCATTCCCCCGCCTATACAGTATGACATGTGGTTATGTATGATGCACAAAAAACATGTTTGCATCAAACTCAGGCAGGGTTCAAGTCTGAACCTCAAACACCAGATCCATTCAGCAGGCAGCTAGCAAAGCCTGATGATCTACATCCTCTCGATACGATATGATGTTGAAGCAGCAGTCAACAGTGCCATCCCCAATGTGACACAAGCAACAGAGCTCTGCACTGCCATTCAAGTACGTGCGCAAAGCCTCACACATTGTCACCAGAATCACAAGATATAGTTTCAGTCATAATTCTGCTGGCAGAGAATTGAAATTAGATCAGGAGACACAACACTTATGAGGTGCAAAGTTTGCAGCGTACATTCCGAGGAAGTGACTCCTTGGGTGACATTTGCAAAGCTCCAAGATCTTAGCAACACAAATGCAGACACACACCGAGACAGATGCAGCACAAAGCACTCAAAAACACAGAGCTGTAGATGTCTTAAACATATAATTATATGTTATATATGTTATATGTTCCTTTGATGTTATCTAATCTTTATTGCACCTCTTTCACAGAAATGAGATGTGCGCTCGGTGGCGGCCTGCAGGGCCTGTCACCGCTTTGCTCTGCTTTTCGCTATTGGCAAATCAAATATTCTTCGCAGCCTCGGCAGCCTCTTGCCCTTCTGCAAAAGTCAGACAGCCAAGGCCCAAAGCGGCCCAGATCATCTGGAGGGCACCACCTCCGTAACAAAATGAGTGCATAATAGTGATAATAATAATAATAATAAATGATAATAATAATAATAGTAGTAATAGTAAGAATAAGAATGATAAGAATGATAGACAGGAAAGGCAAGGGAAGGCACAGGAAGTTGGGCAAGTTCGGATGTGCAAAAATTCTAAACGCAAATTAGTAGCAGTTGGCCTCAGCTCTGACCTAGCGCTTCATTGAGGCGAATCTGTGAGCCGGAAACAGAGTTGCCAGAAACAGAACCTCGGGAGTTACATCTTTGTCTTCCTGGCAAGTACAACAATTGAGTGTTGTCATCAATCTGTGTTTGTCAGCCAGATGAGGTGTCAAATCATATGGTTTATATGTCATAATGATCCTAACAGTACTTCTTCAGCAATAATACGTCGCACTACGCAACTTGTTTTCCCGTGCAGTCCAGCACGCGTGAGGTTAGACTAAGTCGAACAGCTACGGCTCAAGTTGATTTGAATGGCTGTCTGTAGGGCCCTTCCACATAGAAGTCCAAAGCCATAGCGATCATTGCCAACAAGCCCGGACTCGTCTGCTCCAACTCCTTCGGAATAACTTCCCATGGTTTCCTGTTGGACCCTCGATATGCATTTATTATTTGCCCAAGCGCGTTGGACATCCTTGTGCACAAGGTGTGCACAGGTCTTGCCACCTCTGGATCAATGTCAGTAGCAGTGGACAATGCTCTTGCTATAAAGTCGTAAGCATGTTTGTTGTTAATAGCATCCTGCAAGGAAAAGCCACACTGAGGCACTTGGCCACCACATTTTGCATTGGCCTCCCTGATACTCTTGGCTACCTGAGGATTGTAAACCAAGTAAGACAAATCAGGTTTGTTTCCAATGTTTTTCAGTACTTTCTTAATGGACTCTGTCACCTTTTCAAGCGCAACATCGTCGAAGTTCTTCCGCATGTCAAGGGAAAAAGTTGCCAGCTCTCCGGGAATCTTTATGCCAGGAATCATCCCATATTCCATGGCAGGCAGTAGATAGTTGCCGTTGAGTCCTCCGTGATACTTTCCGAAGGCAGTTTGTGCAAACCACGCAGCCGGAACTCCATTTAAGCAATTCTCTGTATGCTCACCACACAAGGGCTTGAAATCCTTGGTGAGGGCATCAGCATCGCTGTAGCTGGTAGCTGCGTATTGTCGGTTCACAAAGAGGGGCTTCGTTGCTGCTCCTTGGAAGGATTCCTCCATCAACTCCTGTCAGGGTTTCTCAGTAGGACAGAAATTGAGCGGGGCTCCAGAAATGTCGATCAGAAGAACTGGAGCATGTACACAGGTATTAACAGATTATTAACACATGTACACATCTGTGTGTTACACATGTTAACACGTGGTTGGTGCCATTGAATCACTGACTTCATCAGCGCCACCTGATCAACATCCATTTTGTTCAAATCACCGGATCCCAAAATAGAGACTCAGAAGAAATGTAAACAAGAGCCGTGTGTGTGTGTATGTGTGTATGTCTGTATGTATGTATGTATGTATGTATGTATGTATGTATGTATGTATGTATGTATGTATGTATGTATGTATGTATGTATGTATGTTATGTATGTATGTTATGTATGTATGTTATGTATGTATGTTATGTATGTATGGTATGTATGTATGGTATGTATGTGTATGTGTGTATGTGTGTATGTTTGTATGTGTGTATGTGTGTATGTGTGTATGTGTGTATGTGTGTATGTGTGTATGTGTGTATGTATGGATGTGTGTATGTGTGTCTGTGTGTCTGTGTCTCTTTGTGTATATGTGTATGTGTGTATGTGTGTATGTGTGT